>VYXC01003790.1:126995-245115 GCA_013397175.1 Platysteira castanea | reverse complement strand
AGGAAAGGAAGAAAGAAAAAAAAGGAAGAAAAAACATAAATGCATAAAGGATGCAGAGAGAGAACAAGGCAGAGAGCTCATAAAAAACAACTGAAAGTAAGAGAGGACAGTATGCTAAGATCAGCATTCATTTAATTAGGGAACTCGGTTGTGCATCCTTCTTGTCAGAGATCTTCCCTCTATTCCTGCAAAAGCTTCTCTGCAAGCAGGAGAAATTCTAACCTATAATGAACATGACAGAGCTTAAAATATCCACCTGTTCAAGCTACTCATATTTAACTTTTCCTAAGGTAAATTAACACTCAGGTTAGCAAACTCCTTTTCTAAATCACCACGTCTTAAACGAGGGGCTGAGAGGATGAGAAGAGTAAAATTTTCCCCAAAATGACTAATAACTAGTCTATTAGAAACAGCATGAGTAACAACTTTACTGCGTAACTTTCTCTGGCACTCCTCCTACCAGTGGCAGGCTGAGCTTTAGGAATGAGCAGTCCAAGATATTGTGCAAAAGTCCATGTTCCTGGGCTGCTGAGCTTGACCATTACCGTTCTCCATCTTCCCATATTCATTTTCAGCAAGTGCTTTTGTTCCACTCATTTCCCTTGGGTCTGCTTTCGTATAACTCCAGACAAGCTTGCATTGGGCAAGCAATTTCTGCAGAGCGCGTGGAACCTCTTGTATGTGAGAAAAGTTGGAGTATCAAAGTCTTCCCTGGCTGAACTTGTGTCAGGGTCTGCTTGTGTATGGGAGTGGAAATTCAAATAGCAGATGTAAAAGAAGGGGAGCAAGCAGGATCTGTGCAAGGCAGGAGAGAGGGTGCAGTGAGTGGGCAGCATTATGGGACTAGCTGTAGGAAACTGAGACAAGCTAGCTGGTTTTTTTGAAGGCCATTTTGTGTCTAGACTCTGCATCTCTCTGTGAGCCTAAATTTTACATGTCACCATTATTGTTATAGTCTCAGCTCTGCTCTGGAATCACCAGTCTGGATACACTTCCAAAAGCCATCTGTACACGATATAGGTGATCAACATGCTTTCTGCATGGCCAAGATCTGTTTTTTACCAGCTGTAAACAGTGGAAATAAAAGTGATTGAATAGCATGCACTTATCTGGGCCGCCAAAGTACTAGACCACTCCCTGTGCACAGCCCATACATTCACACTTTATGGTACAAGCACAAATATGACAGATGAAAACTTTCCATGTTCCTTGTTGCCATATGTTCAAAGGATAAAAATCTAGACAGAATCAATCATCTTTTATATAACCCAAGTATTAATTGGAGTGAGACTAATTAGTTGCCTACCTTTGATGAAAAATTACAAATGAGTTTTCCTCCTCCTCTCTTTTTTAAAGTGAAAGACTTACAGCTCAATTTTAATGGCATTTTAAACATTTCCTTCTCTTTTAATCTGTGGTACAAATTTGATAGAGATATCTCTGCAGCAGAAAAGCTCTCTGCAAACTGATTCTGATACATAAAGTGAAGAAAGATAATTTTTCAATAAATTCTAGGAGTCAACAGCAAGCTGAATATAATGCTTTGCTGCTGGGCTTAATTAGTAAATTTGGACTATGGATTTAAAATGTCAACATCTGATGTAAACGCTAATAAATTATATTATCATTAGTATCTCTGACTGTAAAATCTCCATTCCAATCTCTCTTAAAAGTAAACAAACCAATATACATTGCAATTTGGTGTGCTGACCCAGTAAAGCCATGCTGATTACAACACAGTAATGAATAAATGTGTCATAAATAGTTTTGATGGCTCAAAACAGCTGTACTATATGTAAACTATATATCAATGGCAAAGAGCCTTTCTAGAAAAAATTTACTCTGTTCTGCTGAATGGAAGAAAAAATATCTATCCCTTCCAGTGTCATTTGAGGAATGATGATCTTTATTCTCACTGTTCATGACACTGGCAGTAGCAGTATAGCTACCACGTACTGAAAGCCTAAAATACTCATTATAAAAGTACTCTTCCTTGCTAGAAGTTAATGTAAGTAAGAAAGCTGAACCTCCTGAAAACTTCTCTGTCAAGAAAATAAGTATATGAGAATTTTCCCTCACATCTTAGTGGATTTGAGAGGTTCTAACACAGCTAGCAGTCTGTTGGTACGTCTATTCTATCAGTTAATGGATGACAAATTCAATAGAAAATGCTTAATGAAAGCTTCATGAACTACCTCAGGTCTCCTGAGGCTTATGCAGAAAAATTCTAATCTTTCATAGCAAGATTTAGTAAACTGCAACAGCTCCATGCATTTCTAGCACACAATGATTTAGTGAACAACTTAAAAATGAAACAAGGCATCATTATTTTGGATAAAAACACGATAGATAGAATTTTATCAGCAAAAATTTACCAGAATCCAAATGCATCCTCAGGAACTTATCTTGAATGCTTATTTTTTATTGAGGAATTCTCTTTCCCATAATAATACATTCAAAGTTCATCATCCCTGTGGGGCAAAGCTTTCCTTACATAAATTTATATTTACAAAGAGCAAAAGGAATAGCATTTCTCAGTCTTTGTCTTTTTTACTATTTTCAGTTTAAACCTTGTACAAAAATTGTTTGTATACACATAATTTTATTAAATTGGAAAATTTTATAATGTTACATATGGGATGAAAATACTGCACACTAAAAAATACTGCCAGAATAGAACATTCTTTATGGTGTAAAATTGGACCCTTATGCATATAATATTTTATTAAGAACTAAAAATATTGATTTATGACTTGCAGTTTTGTTCATAATATCTATACTGTAATTTCTGAAATAGTCTACCTAGTATATATTACTGCTTAGGGAAATATTGCAATGCTGAACTTTCTCAGGGAGTGTTGTTTCATTGGAATTGTGTGGGTCTGTGTTAGCTCTGCACCTGGGTCTAGGCTGTTTCCACAATATCTAAGTATCAGCTAATTCCTCATCAGTGATCAAAAGCCTTCACAACATCTGTACTCACCTAGTAAAGGTCTGAATCAGTATCCTAAGTTTTTTTCCCAAAAGAAATTAATTTATAAGTCTCTGTATGTAGTGACACAACAAAGCATAATTGAGCTAGGGATAAAAGTGGGCAGTGGATGTGCTTTAATTTTGTTACTACTTCATTCATGTTGGTTCCCACCAGTAAATAATTTTTTCTGTTTGATTTCCCTATCTCCAAACCAGGGATAACACAGACCTTGTGCAATTTTCAGGAAACTTGCAATCTACCTTACACACTCAGTACCCAGGACTATGTTTCAGCCTATGGAAACTGCATTACCGTGAGGACCCATAAATCCTCCACCTATTGGACTGAAAGTCTATAGTAAGAAGTAAATATTGGTTTGCTCTGGTAGGATTTTGCAGCTAGAACATACCACCACACTGAGATTACAAGCAACAAGCTTCCTGCCAACCACCCTGACCATCTCTGTCACTGGTTCCATCCTCCCCCTTCCTCTGTGGGACCAAAAGGAAGTGTGCCTGCACTCTTCCTTAAGTGCCTTTCCTAATGGGAAGAAAATGGCACTGGGGGGAAGGAAAGGGAAGCCCGGGGCAGAGGTTCCCCCAGCTGCACAGACTGCTCATGGTAGGGAAGCTGAAGACCCTGGTGCACATTTCCTGGTCCAACCATCAGTCTCTCTCCCCTCTCCACTTTCATTGTCTCTCTTCCTGACAGCTATTCAGTAAAAGCACATCCAAATTCAACTAAAATGCAAAAAATAAAACAGTTGAAAGAGGAAATGGAGGGAGGATTAGTCTTGTGTGTACTCGGAAAACCAAATGGAAAAAACAGCTTATTGATTGCTGAGGTAAGAAAAAGCTTTGCACGATCAGTGATTTACTTGGAAAGAAAAAACAAGTCATTTTGATATATACTTAACAATAAAAGGCTAACATTAATTCATCACAAACAAAATATTTAAAATGCACATTACACTAAGGTCCAAATGGCCACAGATTATTATATTATTAACGATGAGATAATCAAAATTATCAAAGTTTTGTTTATGCTTGGATATAGAAGAGATACATGAATGTCAAGCAATTGCCATTTTGCTGAAATCAAAAAGGTAAGTAAAAGTCCATGGAAATTTCCACCTTCCTCCTCTCTTCTACAAACTGTTCGTTCCAATGCAAGCGCATACAAACTTACATTTCCCCCTGCAAAACACACTGCACAGTTGAAACTAACAACAAATTCTTCTTCCCCCCCCCAAAAAAGGGACATAAGTCCAGTAAAGTGATTATCTTAGTAACTGTTGAAATATTAACTTAAAAGGCTACTTAAATGAGCCTTAAATGACTTCTGAATGACAGCTGTCCAAACTGTGGTCCTTGCATCCACCCCAAATCCTGTCCTGCTCTGCTAGGAGTCCAGCTAAGGCATAACTTGCTGAAAGATGGATAAGAGCTAGATTTATGGCTTAATTTAGATGCAATCATTTTAAGAAAGGACAAGTAAATTTTCAGAAGTATTAATCAGTCTCAGCGCTCATCAGATGCTTTTAAAATGTTCGCTAGGAGACTGACTAAAGTGAACCAGAGGGCTGTGGTCAAGCAGAGAGATTCAGAGAAAATGTTACACCTGAGTGAGCCTGCTAATACAGGAGAAGTTTAAAGCATTACAGATGAAAAGAAACCCAGTTTGAAAAATCTCTGATTGGTAGCAGAAATCAAGCAACCTCAATTAGACTTGCCCTTAAGGAGATGTCTGGAGCTGCAATATGGGTACAAATTGCATTGCATTGAGAAAATACAGAAACTGTCTCTCTCAGAAACACAAAAATCTACTTTGAAAAAACAATAGGCCTACTAACATACCAAGTGGAACAAATTAAAACTGTCAACATCCCAGAAACTGTTTAAAATTGGTAACTTAGCATGACCCTAAAGCAGAATAGAAATTAGATGTTCTGACGATGTTCAGACAAATGAAGGCAGAGATTGGCAGCCTGCCCTAGGAAACAGCAAAGTTGTAACATGAAGAGCCCTTCAGTGAAGTGTTGGCTCACCCACACAAAACACAGCTTTAGAAACTTTTATAGGTTGTACAATAATGTCCGACAACAGTCATCCAAGGAAAAGAAGTCATTAGCACTGAGCGATAATCAGAGGAGTGATTTATCACTAATCTTCTAAAAAATCAGTCATGCTGGTTGTGAAAACGTCATCAAAAATGTTTTGGAATCAATATATAATCTTTACTGCAATGTAATGTGTAATCAACAAGAGCAGGGTGGCTCTAGTAACATACACCCCTGCTATCTTCCTAGTGCTGCTGTTTGGTTAAAAAAGAATATGTGCATATTTATGTAAATTCTAGCAAAGTAAACACCCATCCCTGGCATATTTTTTCAATTTGACAAATTTGACAAACAGAAAATTAAGACTTCCAAAATATTTCCTGTCAACAGCAACCAGTCCCACAAGAACTTAGGAACCAAACTGTTAAGCAGCATTGTACCTAGCCTTTAGGCATCCCAATGCAAGACAGCTGGACCCACAAGAAACAGCACACCAAGCACAGAGCAGCCTAAGGGGAAGAGGTCCTGAAGAAAGGGTTTACACTGAGTCAGTGCCCCAGCACTACCAGGCAGTACAGTCTTGCATTTGGGATTTGGAGCCTGAAGAGTTCTTAGGCCCTTTTCCCTCTACCCTCAAAACAAACCAATCAAACAAGTTCTCTCAAGGTGCAACTTTTTGTAGGTTGAATTAGCTAAGATAAGAATCAGCTCTCTGCAAGTACTTTCTGAGGACACAGGAGGAAAAGGCAGAGTTCAACAGATGCAAGCTTGTCCCAGGATCTCCCTGTTCCCACTAAAACTGTAGTGCTGCCAGGTAACTGTAATGTTCTATTCTAGGTATTTAGCAAATGTAAATGCTGAAGATTAGAGAGAAGCTGGATGAGGGTTAGGGGATCATGGGTTTGGTGTTAGGTGTTTCCATTCAGTCTAAATCCCCCATCAGACTCCATGGCCTTTTCCTAATCTTTGAATGAACAGCTTTAGGATGCCTTACAAAGCTGCTTCATTCATTCAAAGTCAAGGAAAACAAAGCATGAGGCTACAGCACATTTAATGCTGGCCAGATAAATGTAATAATGTGGTATTATGCTGAACTGATATGCTTGACTGGTTGCTTGCTGACTGGACCACAATATGCTGGAACTGCAGTCTGTGACCTTTCAGGGGTGAAAGTTGTTCCACGGTGCTGACATTTACCCAGGCTTTGTGAGTTTCTGTCTCCTAATATAGTGACTGTTTTATGAGAGGTCTTGGCATATTCTATGGGAAAAAAAAAAATGATGAGGACAGTGTAAAAAGAACTTCAGCAACCTAGGTTACCAGGATAAGGAAAGGAGAATGTAAGAAATCTAGAGATATAAACTTACTATTATCCTCAGGGAGTGGCTACTTAACAAAACTCCATTAATTTTACAGCTGTGGCTTAAAGAAAGTGGGTTTTACTGCACAGATGAACAGTGTCTATTCCTTGCTAGGTCTGTCCTAGTTTCACATGATTCGTTAGCTACCTCCAAAATTCTGTTTGCCAGTGTTCCTGGCTGCAGGTGTTTCTTCCTGTTCTTCCACTAGAATAATATCTGTTTGTCTGTAACAATTATCTGCAGATGATAAAACCTGAAGATCTTGAAATATATTGAGAAAACTGCAAAATATACAAGTCTTTGACCAAAAGTCCCTGCAATATAATAGATAATACTTATCACTAAAAAGCAGGCAGCAAAGCAGGCAGGCAGCTTTCACATGCACTAATAACATCACACTATGAAAGCTGTAGAGATTATGTTGTTGCCCTGACAGATAATTTTGTCAATAACATTGCTTTTCAGTTACCACTTTTACCCAGGTGAATAGTCATTTGATACTGTTAAAAGCATTTTCTTGGATCCAAGATTTACAGTTAAAACAAAATTAGTGTCCATTCTATTACAATAAAATGCAACATAAACCAGAAAAATATGCAAAGCAAGGGAAAGTACATTGACTTGGCTTCTCTTGTGTGTTCAAAATGACTTACAGGATTTTACTGAATTTTAAAGGCCAGAAGCAATGGAAAGATTATTCAGGGTGGGATAATTTCCTAGTGGGGCAGAAAAAATACATCAGCTCCCGGGTTGCCTTCAACTCTACCACCAGAGTAAAGAAGGAAAAGAAAAAATAAGGGTCTATGCTTCAGCATGACACTGATATTACATGTGCCACAACAGCCACTCAGGATCCCTCACAGCAGCAGTTATATTATTGTAACTTATGTCACCAGTCTGGCCTGATACACAGCTGGCCCAGGGTCATGGTACTGGCATCCAAAGTAATTTACAGCATCTGGGCACCTCCCCCAAGTTGCACTGTGCATCCCGCAGCTGCAATGAAGGGTTTGGATCATTAACTTTAGAGGCATTTAACTTATGCTTGCATTATGATGCCTGATGGCATCCTACTCCTCTCTGTTCTCAGGTTGCCATGACAAACTAAAAATCTTGATGCAAGTACAAGTTAGTAAATCAGATGAGTTCCATGAGAGTTTAGAGGATAGTAGCTCTGCCTCCAATATCTTAACAGATAATCATTTTCATTGCCACTTGACAGGGGCAACAGTTATGACTTCTGCATACTGCCTCATTAGCATTTCTAGGATTCAGCATTTTCTGAAGATGCAGCCATTCTTTGATTCATGAACACTGCAGCACTGCACAGAGGATACACATGGCCAAATATTCATTAGACTGGATTTAGGCACCAGTGTACATGATCTACATTTTTTCATGACTGGCAATATTTATCACGTCTCTATGGCATCATGAGAGTGTTGCTACTCATATTCTGATAAGAAATCAGCTCCTTTTTCTCCTTTTTATCTTCACCCTTAAGCTAAAACAACATTTGTTTCATGTAGTTGTAAATGATCATTTTAGATGTTGATGAGTTGGGGTTTTTACCTATGCATATGTGTTAAATTGCTTGATTTATGCATCTTCTTAATGAGCACATCCAGAACTAGGTACTTCCTAGACCTTAGTTTCACCCTCTAAACGGTAAATACTAAAGATCAATGTGAACTGAATTCTGGATAATCTTCATTTTATATAAGTACTTCAAGAACATTGGTTTTTTATTCAAAAATTTGAATAAGAATGGCTTGTATTGCTCTTGTCAAGAGCAGCAACATTATGTGACAATTATGTTAATAAGCATATAAAAATTTCCTTTAGAGTAGAAAGCTCCAACAAAGAATTGCATAAAGGATTTATTTATGAGTTTATAGCTAAAGATAACAGTTCTGTCATGTGAATTCTACATTGCATTATTGTATATTGCAGCAAGTAGACTATTACATGAATATGACCAGGAAGACTTCTAGCACAGAGAAGTGCATTGCTGCACCTGGAAATCAACGGTTCTTCCCATATGAAGAATTGTTTTGGGGTTGGTTTTAAGCAGTTTCTTTTCTGATAAATCTTGATCCTCACATCATTTTAACTACACATGACGTAAAAATAATCTCATCGTATGTTGCCCTGGTTTTCTGTAAGCCTTCTGTTTTTAACCTTGGAGTCAGATTTTTTTCACACGGATTTATGTAAATAGTAGCCGATGTTTACTTAACGATATTTTCTGTTTTTCATTCCTTTTGTGATATGACAACTTTGATGAGCACCTTTCTTCTCCAGTGGGATGGAGAAGGAAGTGACATGCTCTCCAATCCCTTGTGGAGTTGGGATGTGTATAAGAATAAGATAATGTCAATAAATCGATGTTATATCCTCCTTTCTGCTGAACCTGGCAGGTGTTAGAGCGTCTTTATTGTGTCTCCCCGGACACAATCGTGTTCATACATTTTTAACTATTAGTCTTCAGTTTTATGATAAAATTCCGACCCAGAAATGCTCACCTCACACCCAGTGGGACTTCCTGCAGCCCATCAGAAGAAAGAATCCAGTGTACAGCTGCTTTCAACATCCCTTTCTCTTCAGTCAGTTCAGCAGCATACAAGGAGTAGGGGGTAATTCTAATAAATTGATTTGCTTCTGTTGTGTCATAAGGGAAGGATCAAAAGGGGAAATGGTGGTGAGGAGCAGGTTGCAGTTGTAACAAGGAGAGTTCATGTAGCCAGTCTTTCCTGAATCCACAACACCTCCAAAGAAAGGGGCTCCTTAGCAGACAGTTTGCCAAGTTGCTCCAGTGCAGCAGCGAATTCCAGGATGGTTTTTTGGGTGCATCTAGGGAGACCACACTTGTGAATGATGTGGTTAAAGTGGACAGAATAAGCCCAGTTCTCCTGAGAAGTGTCAGATGCACTTGACTTCCCCCCCTTATCCTGAAGGGCAAACTTTTATATTTGCTGCCTTTTCTAGTTCTAGTTCTCTAGCTTTTCTGCACAACAACAACCAGATTAGAACTGAATTCTTCTGTCTAGGACTTCCAGTCTAAATTATGAGGTGATGCAGTAGAAATTTCAGCCACTGGCAATGTTACATCTCATCGATGGATCTGAGGCTTTTTTACATCTTCTAGCACAAATCAGCCATGATCTTTAGCAGAAATTAGAATTTTATTATAATAAAAAACAATGAACATTTGCATTTTGACTGTGATTATTGGACAGGTTTTATCACAAACATCACTTGAAAGATAAACTGTCCTGCTACTAAAATGTGAAATGATTTAATGAGACACACTACTGTAAATTCTGTCTTGTTCACATCAGCCTTTTCCATTATCAAGGGAGTGCAATATCAAATTAGTTTAGCTTCTTGACTCGCAAGAGAATGCAAAGAGCTCACAGATTAAGATTCACCTGCAAGAATGTTTCAGCACCAGGATTAAATGTGAATGCCCAGTTGATTGATAAGCAGAATTAGCACAGCCAAATAAAGTCCTTGGGGACCAAACCTTCCCAGTGCCCAAGAACATGTCACTTAGTATGACTCCATTTGTTTCAATAATATGACAAGCCTGAGACTCAAAATTTCAGCCTGATGATATACCAAGGGTTGCATTCAGGTCAAGGTCTTTAATGATCCCCATTTCAGAATGCAAATACAGCTGTACTCGTCACATAGCTTTTACAGTGACAAAAGCTTAATTTTGCCTCCCCGGTAAGGGAAGAAATGCCTCATTGCTGTTGAGTTGTACACCCTTCATAATGACAGGGTCTTGTTCTTTTATTCAAGACCTTGTCCCTAAATCCGTGGTCTGAAGAAAGAATCAGGGTTTCACTTAATGTGGCAAGATTACATGGGACTACTGCATTAGCTTTTTAGATTTCTACAGCAGGAAGAAAATTAGAGGCCAGCCTGGACAAAAAAACTGCCAGCCTCCCCCTCCCCTCCTAGACAAAAACAAACAAATAAACAAAAATGAAGTTGACTAGAAAGTATTAAATAACTTGTAGTTTAACTAATCTGTATCTATTCAGAAAGACCCTCTCTCTCTCAATTGCTATTGAAGCTATGTCCCACATGTTAATTGAAATCACTGTTGAAAATTAGCAAGTTGCTTCCAATTTGTATTCTGTTGCCCTCAAGTAAGGTTACTTCCCCCTAATACCTGGTGTTGAATGCTTATCCATTGGTCATTATTCAAGCAACAGAAGGATGGCTGGACTATAGCACTGTGCATATTTTCACACATTGCTTTTTTTACATGCTTTCATGCATGGTGCATCATATAAGACAGAATCATCTATTCGTCTCTAGAGGTATGTGTGCTGTGGCCCCTATGAAAAACTTATCTCTCTAGGGAAGGACACCCCTGAGAGAAATTGAGACTTTTATGATGAATTAGTCACCCTGTAGAAGTGCTCAACTTCTCTTAATTTTTTTCCTTTTAATTTCTTTAAACTTTGACAGAAGCATGGGATCAATTGATCAAAGACTGATCAGTCACCACTTTTTTAACTAGACTATAGCACTGAGTGCCACATCCAGCTATTTCTTGAACTCTTCCAGGGATGGTGACTCCACCATCTCCCCGGACAGCCCATTCCAATGCTCAATAACCCTTACCATGAAGAAATTCTACCTGACATCCAACCCAAGCCTCCCCTGGTTCCACTTGAGGCTGTGTTCTCTGGACCAAAGAGGATGATCCTCACCTTGCTACAACCTCTTTTCAGGTAGTTGTAGGGAGCAACAGGTGGGACAAGCTAAAAAGCATCTATTTTTTCCAAGTTGTGTTGTCAGAGTTTCCTACATTCCAACTTGCTACTTTTACTCCAAATCGCAAACTCAAGTTTTCAAGAGCCTCAGTCGCCCACGACATTTCTTTCATGATACTTCTTATGCCTGAAGTGCAATACCTTTTCTATCCTATCCTATCCTATCCTATCCTATCCTCATAATTTTGTTTTTCCGTGAAGAGTTTGAACACTGATCTATTAAGGTTTTTCACCATAAAATGTACTTCCAGTAAATGACAGCTAGGGTGTTGCCATTCTGGGTGGAACAGGAATACTGCAGCAGTTGTTATCAAGCTTCTCCAATATGTTTCATACTGCATAAGAATTTATGCACTCCATCAAATCCTTGCAAAAAAAAAGGATGGGATAATCCTATCCCATCTGGAATTAGCCATCAAAATAAATTAAAATTTATAAAAAGGAAAATAAGAGCTATGTGAAACAGCTTCCCCTTTTTTTCAAATTAGGTGTAGCTTCATCATTGAATCAAATATTATAATTCAGAAAAGTAAAGAAAACAGAGCAGAGCTTAAAAATCAGAAAATGGCAGTTAAAATATGTGGGTTTTTTTTTTTATTGCAAAGAGAGAACCACAATTCTTCACAAAATAGCTTGTGGCCCCATTAGCAAGGTAATGAAAATAAAAGAGAACTTTGAAAGCAAAGTACTTCTATAGGTGAGAAAAATATAAGCTAGATACTTAAGGTTTGTTTTGTACCATGCCAGAAGAGCAAGAGAGACATAAACACTGAGGTTATGGCCACAACGAGTCACTGGAGCTGGGTACAGAGAACCAGGGACACATCAGTGAAACTGGCAGGTCACGGGATCCCTTATTGTTTTTTCTATTAAAGATTTTGTCTCTCTGAAACCAAAGCAAAAAGCTGTATGCAGCTTGACAGATGAAATCACTGCAGAGAGATACTGATAGCTATGCAGCTCCTGCTCTGCCCTGTATGTGATCCATCCCACTGCCAGTCAACCTGAAAAAAACATTTAATCAGGTTATGTAGCCCAAACACAATCTTTATTTTGTGGCAGCTCTGTTATCGGTATCTGAACAGCTGGTATGGAGAAGAAACTCTTCAAACTAAGGAATTCCCAGCTAGTAACTCCTCAGATAGAAGAGAGAGTCCCACTTCTCCTCATGAATAACATATTCAGGTCACCCTATATATTTAGTTTAGTAGGTCAAGTACTGCACAGAGATCCTGAGAAGGGGACAGTTCCTGAAAATTTCGGGTAGAGATTTAGCAAGTTTTCTTGAGGATCTAGTCACAGACTTTCATTCGTTTATTTAGAACCGTGTAGCTGAGACCCTTAGTGAATTTGGTAGTCTCCACATTTAGAAGAACAGCATAATGTGGGGATATATCTATCATATCTAAAGGAAAAACTGTTATGATCATCTGACTAGATTGAACCTTCTTGTGCAGCTCAATCACACATCTCTGCTTCTGGTGGCAGTGTATTCTGCCACCCAACTGAAATTCTAACCCTACCACTGCATATATCCTCATACGGCCATGAACACAACCACTCTCACTCTCCTCAGTTTACAAGCTCCACTGAGTGTCTTTCTCTTCCAGTCACTCTATCCTACTGCTTAAATATTTTGATTAATCTGAGTTTCAGCCCTGGTTACCCCACTCACCTGCCATAGTCTGCTCTCTTAGAAGTTGCCACCAATAATAATTTGGGCTAATCAACAACAGATTTCATAAAATATTGTTCTCAGATACATAGAGTGCCTATGATCTCAGGCTCTGGAGAGAAATACATTTCATCCAGCCCATAAGATCACATTTTTGTTTTTACTGCTTTTGGGCCTTCATATCCAGCTGTATTCTGTTTCATTACTGCCTTGTCCACTTGTGTATCTGGGTGCCCATTTGAGCCTCACTGCCCATCCCCTTCATTGCAGTCTCTTTCCCCTCTACCTCATGCTCCCTCTTGTACTTTTAAAACTCTCCTCTCTCCTTGCTATTGCCCACTTTGGCAGTGAAGCCAGTATCCCCAGGATCAGACGTGTTGGGAGTGGGGTTAGCCGGCAACCTTCCCTGAAAAACAGCTTTGGCCCGTAGAAAGAATCAGGAACAATAATCTTGATAGATGTTCATGGATGCTCTTTATTTTCTCACAGCCTCATGGCTGGGCCTGGCACAGACTGACTGCAACAACTGCCCAAAATCATGTGAACACTCACTTAAGTACAGGATTCACTGGGTGGAGTTACATTTGAAAAGACCAGTGAGGAACAGGATTTAGACACAATAGCATCAGGGAGCTTGGAAACCCCGTGTAACCCGACCCTGCTTCCACTCCCAAGGCCCATCCCCCCCAGGGGCAGTTCCACACAGATTCTCTCTGACACTGTCACTCGCTCTATCTGCCTTCTGGCACATCCATAGTCCCCCTTTCCCTCTCCTCCCTGGGCTCCCTCCAATCCCAGACTTTCCATAGCTATCTATCCTCATCTGCTCTGCAACACCATCAGATATCTCTCTCTTCCTACCCTGCCTGAATCCCACAGGGAAGCAGGGGGAAGAAAAGAGATGCTCTTTACTGCACCAGTTAGGAGGAAAGAAGGCACTGCCTCTGGCATGAGGGGTCATTTCAGGGGAAGGGCAAGATGCTGTTGGCTAGAGCTTGACCTGTGTGCACAGCAATATCAGATGCTTTTACTATTAGGAAATCTCTACTCATGTGCAAACTGAAATTTACCAACTTGACCACATTTACATAGGTTTTGAAGAGGACAACAAGATAAAACTTTCCTCAGCAGATCTCCTTTCCTGCTCCTCTCTATTCAATCTGTCATGAATTTAGATCTCTTAAAGGACTGCTGTCAAAGTTATTAGCAAAAGCAGTTTTAATATGATGCTGTAAAACTGTGGTGTAAAAAGTTTCATGGCAAAGTTCACTTTTTTACTGTAAAGTACAATCATTTGAACTCTGATTCAAGACTTAGCAAGACAAAAATCAAAGTTAGCAACTCAAATCAAAGTTACCATACTGCAAGTTTATGCACTGTATTGTTTGCCACCAAAGATTAGCCACTCATAAAAGTTCTCTCTGTCACAAGCAGAAATCTTTAGAGGCATCCCAACTCCAGGGGAGATCACTGTCATGCAGCCATGCTGCTAGGCGGGGAGAGGTCAAAGAAGGCTCATTTAGGCTGTCAGTACTATGTGAGGGTCTCCACACTGTGGGTCAAGCTTGTTGACATGTGAACCAGTTCAGCTTATGCTGCAAATGATTGCTCCTGCAAGAAGGACAAGCAATCCTTCAAAGGCTAGCCCAATCTGTAGGGAAAATGTGCTGGTATTATTCCCAGTATCATTCCTGAAAGGGAAAAGCTCTACAGCCTTGGCTGAGTTTTTCTGGATGGGTTACCACTTAGAGGCTCAGCTTGTTTAACTGCTCAGACTAAAGACAAAAGTCCCTCTGGCCACTCAGAATATCCCTTTTTGCCTCTTTAACATCAAAATACAAGATTATCTGAAAGAATAAAGACAAATATAAGCAATCTGCCAGTCTTGAAATGCCTGTGGAGCATCTTTAATTACAGTCTGAGGCCTCAGGAGGAGACCCAGGAGCACAGTTACTGCGAAGTCATTAGCCCATGGCATTTTCAATTAAAGCCTGTCAGGCCCAACGAGATGTGCTTTGATGGAAGGGGAATTACTAGCTATGTTTTTTGGAATGAAATAGTCCTACATTCTGGCATGAGATGGACATGAGGCCTGATGAGAGCCCATCAGAATGTACCGTACAGAGCTTGGAAAGTGATGATAATTATGTTTCCTTACCTTCGCTGCTATGAGGTAAGGATAAGTTCCTGAGAAGGGAAATCATAGTTGATTAAATGGGTTACAATAAAGGTGATTTAACATCCTGATTTCAGCTGGGATAAAGTTAATTTTCTTCTTAGTAGCTTCTAAAGTTCTGTGTTTTGGATTTGGTATGAGGATAATATTGATAACACACTGATGTTTTAGTTGCTAATAGTACTTACTGTAAATAAAGGACTTTTCAGTGTCTCATGCTCTGCCAGTGAGCAGGTGTACAAGAAGCTGGGAGGGAGTGTAGCCAGTAAAGCTAATCTGAACTGGACCAAGGGGTATTCCACACCAGGGAGTGTCATGCTCAGCATATAAACTGGGGGCAGCTGGCTGGGGGTTGCTGGTTGTTGCCCAGGAATGGTCTAGCATTGGTCATCATGTGGTGAATAACTGTATTGGGCACCACTTGTTTCTCTTGGATTTTATTCCCCTCTATCTCACCCCTTTTCATTACAACTGGTAGTAGTAGTAGTATTTATTTATTTCAGTTATTAAACTGTAATGATCTCAACCCACAAAGTTTGCCTTTTCTTTCCCGTTCTCCTCCCCATCAGGGTGAGGAGCTAGGGGAAGTGAGTAAGCAGTTACATGGTGCTTAGTTGCCAGCTAGTGCTAAACCACGACACTGAATGATGTAGAAGACAGAGAGGTCTGCAAGAGATATTCTCTGCTTTGTGGCAGGGCACTTCAGGCAGTCACAAAAGGATGGGACACAGACTTACTTCATATGAATAAGCCTGAAGAAATAAGATTCATTGGAATTTGGCTGCCTTTCTAATGGGAGAGCTGTGCATGAGAAACATGATTGTGTTTAAAGAGAACACAAAAGCAGGTTAAGAAGACCTCACAACAAAGTGAAAAAAGTTTGCATGTCATGCTTAGAGGAAAAGATGCATCTGAGAAAAGTTGGAATCCTATTGACAA
Organism: Platysteira castanea; assembly: GCA_013397175.1. NCBI lineage: Eukaryota > Metazoa > Chordata > Aves > Passeriformes > Platysteira > Platysteira castanea. The sequence continues at coordinate 229,138 of VYXC01003790.1, read as the reverse complement.
ATCATAAATGCCAGACTGCAGCAGCAGGGGGTATGCACCAAGATAAGGAAAAAGATCACACAAGAGCCCAACCTGTTCCTGAAAGGTCAGAACATAACCTTTAACAGCCAAAGCTGCCACAGGTGTTTACTGTACGTGACCTGGAGGTCTATCCAAAAGCCAAGAAAATCAGGAAGTTTAAGGTTTAAGCCTGCAAAGTTCTGCATATCTTGCAGATGAATTCAAGTACAAATGTGCCACTTAATCATAAGATATTTTCTCCCTAAGTTACCCAAAAAGCAGTGGGAAGACAATCAATGGTGAATGATAATAAAAAGGCATCATTAACAGGAAAGGGTCAACATCCAGAAATGCTACGTTCAGCTACCAACAGTGTAAGATTCACAGGCTGCTGAACCAAATATTTAATTTTCATTAGGACAGGCTTGCTCACTGAAAAGTGGTTATTAGAACAGTAGGCCCTGTAGCCTCAATTATTTAGTTACTAATAAGTCACTAAGTCTTGATGCTATCACATACACATTTCATATGGCTACTGGTGCTTGGACACTTCAGTTACAACCTCTGAGAAGATTAACCAGGGCTAAGGCATCAGCACTGGACTTAATTAGCTAGTACTTTTATTTGTTTGGACTGACCTTAGCAAAGTTTTGGTGTAGGTCAGCTCACAGAGTCCTAAACACCTCTTGATCTGAAGTTAGGGTGGGTAAGTACTGTCTCCAGGTGGGCATTTCAGATCTCATTGCACCTTGTGGTGGACACTGGAAGAGGTAAGTGTGATATGTACAGGGTGTTGATCTAAGGACTAGAAAGGTAAGCCTTGTGCTCTTTCATTTCTTGGGACAAATTCTGCCATTAAAGCAGGATTAAATGACAGCAGGTGGAATGACAGAGGAAGACAGATCATACCAAGAAATCACAAAACGTAGAGAGTAACAGAGCCTAACAGAAAGACAACTTGAACTAGTCAAACAAGACTAAAGCAGACAGATTCCAGCCAGAAGCAGGAGTATTCAGAGCTTTTGCCAGTAACAGACCTGCCTTGGGCAGAAAAACTTGGACTTACAACGACCACAGAATGGTGCTTCTCCAGCCAGAGGGTATGCTTTGCCAGCACAACAGAGAAACTGCACAAGGCACATCTTATGGGCTTAGCTAAAGGACAGAAACAGACCATGAAAGGCTTGTGGCATCCCTCGGTTGAGATGTTGCCTCAGAGAGAAGGCACTGAGAGAAGCAAAGGCAGAAACAATTCCTACACTAACAGCAGCATCACAGATAATCAAAAAGTGGGATGCAGACCTACATATTTAAAAGACTTGAAAGCCTAACACAATGTCTTTATAAATGCCAAATGATGAGAGTCAGCTACAAGTTGAGACCAAGTGACTAATGGAAGTCAACAAATGCATGCACAGAGACTTTCAAGTAAGATAGATATCACAAAGAAGGCACCAAATTACAAGAGTTCAGTAGAGGAAGACAGCCTGTAAAAACACAGCAAACAATTTCAGGTGTTGAGAAGGAACTCTGTAAATAGATTTTTCAACTAAAGGGCTAAATTAGAGAAATTTATCACACCTGACTTCAAACATCAGCCATGCAGATGTCTCTCATTCAACCAGTTTATACTAAACTCCCTTTACAGCTGGTGGAAAAAATATAAGATTCATCTCACTTATTTGAGACACCTGCTTTAGAATGACATGACTTGTGCCCTACTGGTACTTGTTTCTCTCCATTTCCAAGAAGGGAGTTTCAGTGATTAGCTCAGATGGAGACATCTGCATGTGGCCTCATAACTCCCAGCCAGGGAGTCATCTTGTGTTTTACCTCCCATTAAGCACCATGCAGGAGGTTGATTGCCATTTTCATATGTGGAAGGGTTTTTTTCTCAGGCAGCTAAAGTGGCACATGACTATATGGAGTTCTTTTTCACATACTATCTTGCAATCAGGAGGGCTGGCTTTGGGTTGATTTAAAATTGTTGGATTGGCTTTTAGTGCACTTCTTCATTCAGAATGGTCCAGTGGAGGTCACTAAGCCAGCAGACTAAAATTTTGATCATCATTTGTACTGTGATTTAAAATGGTAAAGAGCTGCACCGGCTCTTTCTTTAACAGAAGTTGTAATTCTTTCCATCTGCCTCTCTTCTCCATGCTGTGTGTGCCAATGTCATTGGATGGATAATGGCTTCCCACAGAGGCCCTCAGCAGGGTGGAGGGCAAATTCGCTCTTGGGATGTGATGGTGCCTGGTGAAATCTGCATTGGATAACCTGGCTGGATAATTTAGGATACCATGGGAAAGGCTTCAGCTCCAGCTCTTAACCATATCACTTCTAACTCCAGAAGGGTTTTAAGTCGCTTCTTCCTTTCAGATGTCGGCTGTACAATATGAATGTAATAGAGGAGAAACAGTAACATAAAATGAAGTTACATTAACGTAAAAAATGGTACATGTTTATTACAGTTTAACAGTCTTTTACTACACCCACACGAAGTTCAAATGTTCACAAGCAAAATGACGTGAAGACAAGTGCGCTATTTTTAAAATGCATGTCTGATAAACCTTGAGCTACCTGAAGACAAAGCTAATGCTGAGTTACATACACATTCCAATGAGGAATTAAATATTAATCTAGAAGGCTAGTGGTAGTTTCTTACAGGTCTTGACATCACTGAATCTTGCAGTGCCAATGCTGAGGGCCAGACCTGTGCTCTTTGCTCACACATCTCACGTTAATTTTAAAGGGAATCATCCGTCTGTAAAAACTGAATAAAAATTGTTGGGCGTGGGTCTTACAGTATTAGAAACAGTGTTTTGGAAACCTGTGGAAGATGCTAAGTCTGAGAGGCTTGCATTCAGAGCTCAAACTCCAATCTTCCTTCATAAATATAGTTGATACACTGGGGGTTTCATATCCTAGGGAGAAACTTGATCTAAAATGAGTCTTGCAATATTTCACTAGGCATGCTTAACCTCTTAATGTGTGTCATGCAAAGATTAAGAGGCAGTGTTATTGCTTGCAAAATCACCTGCTATTTCCAGGAAACAGTCATTTGCTGGACCTGTCCTTGTCACTTGCATAAGTATAATGCTTTTAATAATCTCCCATTGCCTAAGTGATATGTTTGCATCAAAATGATGGATATCCTATATCTGGCAGAACTTTTAAAGATCTATTTATTTCTATCTTGTTCTTCTGCTGCCATCTAGAGGTTTTATTCTTAGATTTTTAAAAAATAAAATAAAGTACTTTATTATATTTCAAAGTTGCCTTTAAAAATTGTTTGCACCTTAACATCACTTAGGGTGCTATTATCACTGAACCTCTGTCTCCATACAAGAGCAGATTAATGAAGTGTGTACAAGTTTTTGAGCTGTGGGATGCAGGTGAGGCTTATGGGCTGGAGTAAGATGTATACTAGAGGCAAACACTGTCATAAAAAAAAATCTTTTTCTCATAAAAAGCACCTGTAAATTGGCCTTAGGAGGAATTTTCATAGAACTTGTTTTCCAGAAAATAAACAGCAACATATCAAAGCAGCCTCAAAGTAAGCAGGTGCTTGGAGGAAAGACAGCCTTGCCAGCCTTGCAGCAGAGTGCCAACATAACAGGCACAGCTAGGCGCAACTGGCTGACATCTTATCTGCCTCCCGTGACAAGCTGGCAATGCTCCATTTCACGCTACCACTGCCCAGAAAAGCACAACACGAAACTCAGACAACACAAAACTCACCAGTGTGACAGAAAATCAGTCTAATAGAAACATTTCTTCTTAAAGGTAACAGAAACAGCTAATTCACCATAATGGGCTCCTGGTTTGTAAAAATAATAGATTCACATGCATTATAAATGAGTCCATCTCCCTTGACCTTGGTGTGAACAGGTTAATTTGGCATCCGACCTTCTCGAGCAAGTCTTAACTTCTTGTTTTGCCCCCTCAAATGCTTATTAATTAGACTAATGCTAACACCAGGTCTGTGGAGGGCATGTGCAAATGCTAATATGCCTCACCATGTATTCCATCTGAATAGATTATTAGAGCATCATTCTTGTCCCTCTAATATCCATCCGACTGTATTGCCCCTCCAGGAAACTAGGTGCATGTTGACTGTGAAAAGATAGTCCCTTTTAAACAGAGCTGAACCAATTCATTTCCCAGAACCAAAAACAAGATTTTAGAACGTGTACAGAGGAACCAGAGGTACACTGAATATGGAAATATGTGAAAGAGTTTCTAGGAAGTCCTTAGCCTTTTGAATACAATGTTCCTGTGAATGATAATTTCTGTACTTCAGCAGAGGATTAGCTGTCATAATAAATTATTTCTGGTTGCCTGGAAGGAAATAAGTGAAACTTGCTTAACTAAGAAGGCCAGCAAAAGGTACAGCAGAGATGAGACTAACCTTGTCCCCTGTGCCCAAGGATACCTCTGAAAAGCTGCCATAACATGCAATAATTTAATAGTGTCAGCTAAAATTAACCTGTGTACTGTAGAAGGAGATAAGAATAATATTAAATTCCTGCTGATACTCACTTTGTATGCTATGGAGACAGGCTCTGATGTTTTGTGAGCCTGCCATAGTAAGATTTTGAAAACCTTAAATATCTTTAATAAGAAATTAGAATAGAAAAGAAGAAAATTTGGTTTATTTCATTTACAGGCTTGCTGAAGTTCTTGTGATGACGGATTCCTATAAAAATATATTTTCTTATTTTGACAGATACTCAGATGGTAAATCCTTACTTTTCTTTATGTCTTAAAATCTCCTAACTAAACTACTTCCTGGTAATACCATGTTCTTCAGTCTTTAACCCTCTTGAACACTTTCATTCAATGACTAGATGCAGAATGTGGATACCTAGCCACAAGTTTTCACCCAAAAAAAGTATTTTTCATCACCATTCAGTATAATTCCTGGATGTTTATACTGTACTTAAACATAAACTCACTGTTCATTTACTCTGGGTACAAAAATGTTTCAAAAATATTTTTATTTAAAATCAAAACCTCCAGGTCCAGTCTCTTTTTCAGTCTCTTTGCCCAGCCAGATAAAGGGGTAAAAAATGTATAAAGAGAAGCAGCACTTCCAAACACAAACCAAACACAGCATTAGTGCGCTACCCTTGATAGTCAGAGGTTCTGGTTCAAATCTCCATGGATGGGAAGGAGGAGAGAGGGGATTGTTGCTCTTATGTCTCTCCGATGTGTGTTCCAAACTACTGCATCTGACAGCTTGTAAACTGGTTTCTCATTTTGTGTGCTTTTCATCTTCCTCCAAAACAAAAAAATATTTTTGTTCAAGGGAATTGATTGCCAGACAAAACAATGAAGGATCTATGCCACTTAAATTAAATTAAAAAAAAAAAAAAAAAAAAAAAAAGAGAGAGAGCAAGGGAGAAGAAGAAGCCCTGAAATTAAATTTGTTTTAAAACTGTCCATTTTCCTGGCTTATCTGCTGCAGGGGGGAGGAGAGAAGTCAGAACAGTTGTTTCTATATTTCCCACACTTAAGCTCAGAAGTTGAAACTCGGAGTGAAAGATTCAGCCTCAGCTTTTAGCAATGACCCCAAACACAAATTTATAGTCTATATACTTGTGCCAAACTCTTTCATTCAGTTTCTCCTGTGAAGATTCCATTTCTTCATATGACCCCTTATCCAAGCTCCCATCTCCCACAATGCTCCCTTTTCGTCTCATTTATCCTGGAGACTGGAAGAAGTCACAAGAGAGGAGGGTTGCATTCAGTGTGTACCACTAGTGTTACTCACCATTAGAACTCTTTGCTGGAAGCTGCTTAGCAAAGAACAAAGGTTTTTCTAGATACATAGGTGGTTTTTTATTGAACAGTGAACCTCATCCAAAAAAGCCATCACTGCAAACACTCCATTACGTATTGTGTGAGAGATTTGTGAACAATTGACGCCCATCCTCTTTGAATGTTTCACAATAAGAATATATTGAAATATTTGCCTTGAAGAACATCACCCATGGAAGAGTTCTCTTGTTCTTTTTGGTGAGAGGAGAATCAAAGACATAATTATCTTAAGTGACTGAGTTGTATACATATCTTCTGATGCCAGTTTAATCTTGACCTGTATTGTAAAAAGTAAAATTAATGTTGCAAGTGCCACCCAGAGACTGTGATTAACCATAATTTGCATTCTTTATTGAAAGTCGATAGTCTGCATGCTACCAGCTGTGAAATTGTACAATAAGCAGTAATTAAACAATGAAGAAGAGTAAATAGAACTAGTTAGGTGTGATCTGGAGCAGTGAGTAGCAAAGGTGACTTTTAAAGTTTTATTAGCACAAAGCAGGAAAAACAAAATACAACCACTTGACCTATGGTTCAGTGAGTAAACACTGAACATTCGTAAAAGTCTACTAAAGTCATGCTATTGATAGAACAAGACTATCTCTACTAAAGCAAGACTATTCACTAAACTTACAGGACCAAAGGCTTCAAAGCCAAAAGGACCATCTCTGAATATCTATCAAACTGCAGTTCACTATATTTGCTGATGGGATGTTTATTCTCAGAGGCTTGTTGGGTTGCTTGGAGTTTTGGGGTTTTTTGGAGAGGGTTGAGAAGTGTGAAGATGAAAGTCTACTGCTGGTTTGTAGGCTTTTGAAATTTGCCATTGCATGGGGGAACCTCTGGCAGGAATTTGGCTTTTCACTGTGTGCAAGTCCTACTCTATTACATGCATTTAAAATGAGATTGTTGCAGATGTGTACAGCACCACAGCACAGCTATCTCCCTACAGCAACCTTGAAAGTTCAGTTTCCCTTTGGACATTACCAATGAATTTTGTGTGGCAATAGCTCAAATACAGCTTACGTATTCTATTCCGTTTGTCAAACATAGTGTGAAGCTTCACTTGTTACTTGATCTTCACTTCTCAGGTGTGAGAACTTCCTCTGATGGTGGTATTGGCCTGGGTTTAGCAAGTTGGCCAGGCTTAATTTCAGGCATTTTTTCACCATGTCTGTACACACTTACAGTGACATCCACTGTTTCCCCTCCATACTTGTTCTTGACATGGATGCTGTATTTCCCTGAATCTTCTGAAGTCACTCCCTTGATTGTTAGACTGGCATATTTCCCTTGTTCCAGTGAAAATGCATAGTGCTCATCAATTTCAAAGGCCTTGTCATTCTTGAACCAAACCACTTCAGGGTCAGGATTTCCAAACACAGTACAGGTCAGATTCAGTGTCTGAGGAAGGAAAACAGAAGTAATTTTGAAATCAGTAAGATCTGTTTAACTAGAATATGCTCAGTATTTCTTTCAGGCATTTTTTATTCTTAGGTAATTAAACAAAGATATGGTATCATCCTCTTGAAGAATGAAAAGTAGAGTCCCCAATATTTCTTTTTCCCTTGATTCAGACTTTCCACCATCTCACCAGTGACTGTGATACAGTAATAGCCTCAGGGTTACAGTGTCTGAAGACGGTAAGTTGGACTGTCATTGCAGTCCTGCCTGCAGGAGACTCCTGACAACCCATTAGTCTGACATGAGGTTCAGGCAATGATAGTTTTAAAAACATCCTTGAAGCTTCCCTGTACACAGCAGGGAGGAGAATTGAGCAAATCTTTTCTGACCAAGGCCTCCTGAGGTTATTGCTTGAGATGATTAAAAAAAAAAAACACTTAAAAATAGAATACACAACATGAATCACTGGACATCGACTCCAGGTGCTGCTGACTGGTAAAGTGGAAATATTTTATGAAGAATAAATAATACATAAATACTGGTAAAGTGCTCTTAAAATCATAGAATGGTTTGGGTTAGAAGGGACCTTAAAGATCATCTCCTTCCCATCCCACTGCCACGGGGAGGGAGTGACATCTTCCACAGGCAGGGACACCTTCCTGAGGGTTACTCACAGTTCTATCCAGGCTGACCATGTGTTACATGCATGTGTAGCATACTCAGAAAATAGCTGACATTGCATAATGGGCCATCCTGGCAGTTTAGGTATTTTTCAATGATTGAACTGAGATTTAAGGAGCTCAAAAAATTTTCATGAGCGTTCTTCCAAATTTTTATAGATGTACTGCTGAACGCCATTTAGACCATCCTCTATGTGCGTATATGTAAACTTCATGCATTTAGGTGCAGTGATCACAGAAAAAATGAAAGAAACATCTGAGAAGTTGCATTGATTAGTCCCTACTTTTTTCACCTTTGCTGAAAATTCATTTTGCACAAAATTTGGCCCTAGATAACTACGCCACCTTAAGAATCTAACGTATGCAGTGTTGTGTAAAGAAAGAAAAAGGGAAAAAAACCCAGGAAAAAGTAAAACAAAATAAAAACCCTACTGTCAACAACCCCAAACTGACAATTACTACCAGAATTCTTCCTTATATTCCCTCCATATTCCCCTTCAGGTTTCACCAAATCCTGATACAGAGGGAGCTGAGAAAGTCCATCTGTGTTCATACATGCACGTTTTTGAGCAACGTTTTTCTTGACTGACGATGACTGAATAGGTGTGATATAACTCAGAAAAATAAAATAGGAAGAAATTTTCAGTGATAAAAATCACCATAAGTTCTCAAGTAAAGTGGTCTTGCACAATTCATGCATCCAAAGTCAGAATGCTGAAGGAAGGTTTACACACTGGGTACAATCTAGTGGCAAGCTAAGTCTTTGAGTATTCTTGAAGCAGTGATATTGTGTAGGAGGCAAAGTTAACTAATAGCACTTAGGAACTAGACTTACTATAAAATATTTAGAGGAGCAATTATGCAAACACAAAAAAAAAATTTTGGGAAAATAACTTTCTGTCTAATGGTGTGAGTTTTATTCTTTCTGTCCTTTTTGTAGGACCAGAAACATTTAAATGCTGTTATTTTCAAAAGTGACTTCATTTAAGAGCAATTAATAATTAAATCATAATAATTAATCAAGTCTTAATAAGTTAATATTAAAAACTTAGCAAAGAACAGATATATTCCACAGTCATTTTAGATAATTTGGGTCTGTTCCAATTTATCAAATTATAGATTTGAACTAAAAATCAAATTATTCTCCTTCTGCTTTCAGTTTCTATGAAATCATTTACATCCCCTCACCTTCAGACATAAAAGTAAACCTCTCACTGCTTAGCATGATGAAATCTGTCCTTACCTTCCCATCCATTATGGTAACAACATCAGGCAAACCACCAATGACTTTACCACGATCTAGGAGTTAAAGAAAAATATGGTGACTGTGTGAAGTTTAGACCTCAAAATTACTCATTTCTTAATGATTTTACAACTTGGTGTCGTGACTCACACCTCTTTTTTTTTTTCCTATTACTTTCAAAGAACAATACAACTTTTGTGATATTTTGGGAGGGTTTTAATGTGTTATACAGTCTCCTTAGATTTTTTTGGCAGAGATTGTGCCACAGCATTCTAAACTGATACACATAACAACCTTGAAGCTACTGCTTGAGCTTGACAGTTTGTGCTTTGGGCCCAGAGCAAAGTAAGGAGGGTGCTTTTAGCATCTTTGTGGCATCTAAAATCTAAGGAAAATTTGTTCTGCCACTGTCTTTGTGGGCATAAGCATCGTGTCATTACCAGGGAATTGATACAATTTCCAGAACTCCTACAGTCCCTAACAGTAACGAGCTTCCCTACAGTCTGGGTCTCAGCAAGCAGTGCACAACAGGCAGCAGCAGGCAATTTCTTACTTAATAGATAGATCCCAGTATTCACTATCCTCAGCAGCTTTCAGACTTAACACCTCCTTGTATGACACACAATTCACACTTCACCAAGTGTCTGCAGACACAAGATACTGTGGAGGCTTGCAAAGTACGTAAAGTGTTTAGTGGGTTTCCATTGCAATTAAAGACAACTAAATCCACAAATTACTACTGTTATTGTGATATTTTGTGCTAATAGAGGATTTCTGCAGCCAGAGAACTCAGTAAGTTATGACAGCATATCATGAGGGATGCTTTATAAAGAACACTAGATCACATTATAAAACACTTATGATAAAATGTAGAATAAACTTACTCTTCTCAGCAAAAGCAGCTGCCCTAAAGTTGTTGAAAAAGAAAGAGAAACATATAATGTTATTGATGAAATTAATAATAAAACATTTTTTGTAAGCAAAGACACTGTTATGGCATTAAAATACAAAATATGCAGCACTTACTTGAGTCGCTGGAACTCTGCATATGCATCATCAAAAGCTGTAACAAAACAATTGAGAGGGTTATTTTCCATGAACAGGACTTGCACTTGGGGCTCAATACAAAAATTTAAACACATATCCACGTTACAGCTCTTTTAAAACCCATACAGGGTTGCACAATGAGAAACTAGGCCCCTGAAGGCTAATGCAGCTGGTTATGAAAACAGATAAAAGACTAAAGAGATGGTAACAGTTATAAAACTGAACTGCAGCTGGTTCTGATCAAAGACTGCCTCTTTTTACTGTAAATCCTCTATTTCCAGTAAAATCTGCATAATCTATGAAAAGGCACAATATAAATCTGATCTTAGAAATATACCTTGCCCAGATAGATCAAGTGTGCGTTTGTAGGACTCCTTGGCACCAAAGATTTCAAAGGTGTAGTTCCCCTTATCCTTTTCGGTGGGTTCGCTTATCTGCAACCAGGCAACATCCTCTCCACCTCCAATCTTCATCTTTTCACCAGAAGAAATCTTAGAATCCCTGAAAAAAAGATGAATAGAGATGAGTTTGAACATTCTTTTCCTGTATCTTGTCCGTAGGAAATCATCTATAAAAAGTCACAAATGATAACATACAATTCCAAAGCTGTAGATAGATTGCAGCTAATGGGTTCATTTTCCCAGAATATGCTTTGCTTCCTGGTGGGGGTATGAAACACTTTGAAAATACTAGTTTGAGTTTTCATTTCAAAGCTTCATTTGTTCACCCTTTTCTCATTCTCCTTCTCTCTTCACACAGAGCTGTGCTGTGCTGGTTTAGCCAAATTTAGAAATATATATTCCAAGAGAAAGCAGGTTACAAACCACCCCTCCCCCAACAGGTTCGGGAAAATAAACCTTTCTCCTCGAAGGAAAGAGATAAAACTATTTATTTAACAAACACACAGGAAAAGGATGATAATGCTAAACAATAAGCCCCCCTCGCTAGAGAGAGAAAAACCTGGGGAAAAAAAAAAATCCACAGTCCTCCCGTGGGTCTTGTCTCGTCTCTCCGAAGCTGAAGTTTGGTGTGGGGGGTGGGGGGCCACCTCCGGGGCCTTGGTGGAAAGTTCTCCTGGATAAGGTGTTTGGTGTTGCTGCACAGTTCCAGAGGAAAAGAAGGAGAGAAACCAAAATCCCAGGGAAACAAAGGAGTTTAACTCTCCGTCACTCTCTCCCGAGAGAAGAAGAAGAGAAAACAAACCTGCCTAGTTGGAGGATCGCTTCCTCGCTTCTCCCCAGCAGAAACAGCAACAACTTATCTCTGTCCTTGAACTGTTTCTGAGTAGCTCGCTTGGTTTAAAGGCACAGAATAAACTCAGGAATCATCTCTGGGCATAGAGCGGTGATGTGGGATACAACATCATAAAGTCACCCCAGGACATGTGCTTACGTCTTTATGCACATACATCTTTATGCACAACTCTGTGTGAAAGTGTTTAGAGTTCTGTACACTTCATACACAGTAAAATAGAATACATAAGGATTGTAAATTATAGGTAAATCATCTTTTTTGATGAAGGAAAAATATTTTTTAAATATAATTTCATCAATTAACAAAAGATTTGTGTAAAACTACTCTTGCATCAAGTTAAAATACACTTTTGGTTTTTTTAAAAACAAAAACCAATACTTCTTCATGGCAGATAAGTAATAAAAACTCTTTAAAAAACAATGGCATTAGCTTGACTTATCATCACTTCCTGGTTAAGAACAAAAGAAATGCTCTGCGGATTCAGATTCGTTGGTTTCGTATATCACGAAGAGAGGAAATAGAAGAAGCTATTTAGTGAGAGTATGTAAACTAGACCACTTTCAGTGGCTCAAAGAGAACTTTACTCTTTCACTCATTAACTAAAGAAACACTTCTTTTCATTCTTCCTCCCCAAGCATCTTTAGCTGGAATTTTTAATAAATGAAGTAAGTTTTAGCTTTTCATTGATCACTCATTTTATTTGCCCAGACAGAGCTGATTGGACTCCATAGCTAGAGTTATTTTGATGGGGAAAAGGTATTTTTACCATTTCCCTTTCTTTAAGACAACTTTATTGAGTTCAGCCTACCAAATTAGATTTTTGAATAGAAACTGCTATATGTTAGAAAATATTACATATAATATTTCCTGCTGTACCTTGAGTGGATGATGAATACTAGCTCTAGGACTTTTATTGTATTCCTTGTTATGCAAGACAATGAATAATTCAATGGTAGCTAGAAATTTACCTGGTAAAAGAAATAAATCAAATCATGGCTTGTGTAGCCTTTCAATTTTTCCAGGAAAAAAAAAATTATAGCCCCATTTAAGGGATATGGGAAGTTTGAAGAAGTTGGTCAGTTGGTTGGTTGGTTTTGGTCCCTGTTTTAATTTTAAAGCTCTGATTACAGTCTTTGTATTCATATTAGAATTGAAATTTTATTCATTCAGAATCTGTGTTCAATGATCAAGACTTTTAGTATTTCTTTTACCTTATGTTCTTTCTATTTTAAAAGAGAATATATTGTTCTGGAAAGAGAAATTCATTACTGTGGTCCAGTTGATAAATAAATGCCATAGAAGAGTAAATACTAAATCATAAAGACAACATTTTTTTCTCAAGTAAAATTGAAAAAATTATTCTCATCTACCTGTGGCACCAATTGACTTTCATTTCTTCATTGTAGTATTTCAAGAAACACTGGAGCCTTATTCCTTCCTCAGTGCAAAGAATCTTCAGTGAAGAGGCTGACTTACCTGTATAAAATAGAGTATGTGTGGATCAAATAGGAGAGATAGTGGAATGAACGGGAAATAGAGGAATGGATTATTTGTACAGTCTGGACAAAAGAAAATTCAACATCTGGGTCCTGATTCTGAAGTATCACAGAGACAATTGTCATATCTCCAACAGAACATCTGCTGATTTCTGTTAGGTGAAAGTTCAGTATCAGTTTATGACTTTGTTGTCATATACAAGCATTATGACTGGCAAGATCCATTGTGAAATAATAATCTTGGCATATAATTGCCATCAAAGAGTAGTGTAATGATTCTAGTTGCATAAAAGTTTTATGCTTGTGCAAACCCTCTTCTTTCAAGGGAAAGAACAGCTTCTCACTAGGAACAGATTCAGACCTCATTCTCTCTATATCAAGGTTCACTTACTAATGGGAAGTAGGAAGAAAATTATTGCTGCAACATTTCCACAGTATCTAAACCAAACAAGCCAGGTGGAATAATACTTTGTTCCCTTTTAATATCGTCAGTTAGCAAGGTCAACTGCCTGTTCAGAAACTTAATAACATCCACAACAGTATAAGCACCAGAACTCTCAGAGATTTTCCACTTTAAAAAAATTTCCTATCTCAGCCTCACATGATTTCAAAATTTAAAAATGACATGAATATTCAAGACAGCATTTACTTACCACTCACTCCACTCAATGCCAGAATTATATCATCATAAACTGCAGAGAGAAAGAAAAAAAAAAGAAGAAAATGTACCAGCAAAATTGAATCAGAATATAGCTTTGTTATATTCAGTTTAATTAAAGCAGTATGGGAAATCTTCATATCCTTAAGCAAAGAAAACCATTAAAATTGCAGGACAAATTGGAGACTGCTTGTGTACAGCATATGAATTCTGTGCTGTGTCACTCAGTATCTCAGCCTTTTGTGGAGTCAGCTGTTTGCTGCCAAATCTTTGTTTCTCTCCTTTAGGCCAGCAAAAAGAAAAAAAGTCATTAAAACTGAATAGTTTGCATTCAAAGGAGAGGACAGGTGAAAAATAAATTATCTCATTCTTGGTGAAAACAGTTTCACCTTCTCCCTCTAGGGTAGCATTTGACAAAAGTCCTTTAACAGCAAGTGAAATAAAACAGTTATCATATAAAGCTTTTGAAATATCACAGAGCTGATGGGTTTATAGAAGGAGAGAACCCCGGAGACAAGGGCACGAGAGTGGGGAACCCTTTCATAGCAGAAGAATCATATTCAGTGACACCATGTAATATAGAAAGAGAGAGAAGCACCGAAGTCTAAATAATGCATAGTCAAGACTGAAGGATGCTTATTCAATGCTGATGAATTTTTATGACTATGGGAGACAGAGAAATTAGTGAAGTTCAGAAAATACTACTTATATATTGTTCTGTATATGCACATTTTTGTCTCTGTTAAAATAAATCATAATACAGTTCCAAACACTTTGCAATCTCCAGTATGCTTCTACTGACACCCTGATGTAAGGGCATGAATTGCATGTTATATATACCTTACATTACAGATGCCTGAGAAGGTAGGGTTGTGTTAACCATACTGTCTAAATGAGGGTGGGGTTTTTTTCTGAGAGAACAATGGGCAGATTTTATGCAAAAGAAAAACACTTGGGAGACTATCAGTTCATAATACAGCCTTCTGCAGTAAACCACAGCTTAAGAACAGCCAGATGCTCATCTTTTCCTCTTATTACAGGTACTTCCTCCATCTGCTAAAGGCATGTTAAGATCTTTGGTAAACTGGGTTAATTTTTTAACTTGTCTTTCTCCTTCTATTAGGAGCCTGCCAAAATACTCATTTTTTGGGTCAAATGTCTACATGCGGATGGGATTAATCTAGATTCACTTTGGCCTAGCTGGTGGGACCTAAGCAAATAAGCCAAGGGAACCTCTCTTCACCAAAAGTAAGTAAAATTCACTCATGTTGGCAACAGATCAGTGTTTGTTATGGACTCAGAATCACAGAATATTCTGAGTTGGAAGGACCTACAAGAATCATAAGTGAATGGCCCTTACAGGGATCAAACCCACCACCTTGGCATTATTAGCGTTATGCCTTAACCAACAGAGCTAATCTCAGGGTCAAAGTAAACTGAAATCTTTTACAGAAAAAAAAATATTAATAGAATTACATTCTCTCACTGTGATATCTGATATCATAAGAAACCTTTTCTAAATGTCTATCATGGGTGTATTTTAGACTATATTCTCTTATTCGCATTAAACTTCATTTGAATACCAGTGCATACTGAGCTTGAAGTAACCTGTCCCACAGAAAATGCGGTCCTCCCTGCTCCTGCTAAACTTCTCTTTTTATCCTTTATGTTTCGAGGCTAACTCCACCATTTAAGAACCCATTGTTTGGTATTGTAGTGCAGTTTTTGTGTGTTTGCTGGTCGACATTTTCAAAGCTTCCTGGACCCACGGAATTAGATACTGTGAATTCTCTAAATAGGCATTTCACTGTACTTTCAAACACAACACAGTTTGCCATACCTGAAGTATAGGCCTTGGAAGCCAGACCCCTGACCATACGATAGAGACCTACTGTACCTTTTGCTCATTCCAGTGGCCAGGACACGTACACAAATCCATAGACTAAGGGAATGATATCTGTGTATATATCAAAGGACAGGAAGGGAGGAGGTGATTAATGAGAACATATGGCAAAGTGTGGGACCTGAGCGTGACATAAATGTATGGAATAAGGGACAGAAATTGCACTGGTTTTGGCTGGGATAGAGTTAATATTTTCATAGCAGCTTCATGGTGCTATGTTTTGGATTTGTGACTAAACCAGTGTTGATAACACAGGGATGTTTTGGCTGTTGCTGACCACTGCTTGTACAATGTGGAAGTGTTTTATTTCCCTCTTCAGACTGCCTCACCAAGGGGAGGCTGGGGGTGCACAAGTCAGGAGGCAACACAGACAAGAGAATTGACCCCAGCTGACCCAAATGACATTTCATACCATATGACATACCCAGTATATAAATCTGAGGGGAAAAGGAGGAAATAAGGAACATTTGGGATGATGGTGTTTGTCTTCCCAAGTCACTGTTTCATGTGATGGAGCCCAGCTTTACTAGAGATGGCTGAACATCTGCCTGCCCATGGGAAACAGTGAATGAATTCCTTGTTTTGCTTTGCCCATGGGAAACAGTGAATGAATTCCTTGTTTTGCTTTGCCTATATAGACAGCTTTTGCTCTACCTATTAAACAGTCTTTAGCTCAACCCAGGAGTTTTCTCCCTTTTTCCCTTTCAATTCTCTCCTCCCTGTCACTGAAAGAGAGTGAGCAAGTGGCTGTGAGGGGCTGAGATGCCAGCTGACACTAAGCCACAAAACAATTTTATGATTTAGAATCCAAATCTTCGTCCCCACTGAAGGTCCCTCATCAACATAGCACTTTATTGCTTTAGGGTTTTTTGTAGATATTAAAGCTTAACAAAGCTGAGAGAGAGCGATCTCATATAAAATGGAGTGTCTGTCTGGTTAGAAACATACTTGATCTCTTGCCTGTCAAAGTGCTGGAGATTAATCACAACAATGCCCAGTGTCACCCCTCCTAAACTGCTGATCTGCAGTTCAGGTCTCTACAACATTAGAGAAATGAAATGCATAGAACACCAAAAATATATGCTAATTTGTCATTTGCAAAGATAGGTCTTTAACACCTCTGGAGAACACGTGGAGATCATTATTCCATTACAGTAAAATTGAATGTTACCTTTTCCTGATAATTCAAGAGAAGATACATCATGACCTCTATCATCTGATAGTGTCGCCTTATAAACTCCTTCATCTTTGCGAGACAGCTACAAGGAAAACACAAAATGTTTACTAACAAACTTGATAGTACTAAATAGTACTGGATTTCCTCAACCCCTGCATGATTTTCTATATAAAACAACATACATTGTACTGTCTTCTGGATAAGTAATTTTACCAGAGCTGAAATGGAAACTATGAATGGCTTGTTCATGCTTTTTTTATGGAGATGCATTTAGTTCTTAAGACTAAAACGTATTCTGATTTCAGTTCAGTTTCCTCTAGACACTAGGAGATTTTTTTCTCTTGTTCCAAAAAGACAGGATTGATCTTGGTCAGTAGAAATTAAAAGCACTGTAGTAAGATGTAACATGGCGTAACTTCAACCTACACAAAATTTAGAAATGTAATGTTCCTTCAACCAATTTTTTTTTTTTTGAGTTCTGTGAAGCATAACAGCAAATCTATATCCTTCAATATCAGCTCCTTCATGCTGCTTTCATTCCAACAGCAACTGCAGTCAAATTATACCTAAGCTCAGTAAAAAATTAATTCATTACCCTTGGAGAGTTTATGCTCTGAAATCTATCACAGTTATAATGCATTAAAGGTAGTAACGGTTTTCGGGTTTTGTGGGTTTATTTTAATTTCTTTAAAGACCTGAAGGAAAATATAAAAACAGTTATATATAGACTGGCGATTACTTAATACTCAGATTTACACAAATCCACAAGCACATAAACCATAGCACAAGTATCATATAATCAAATGACAAGTAACAAGAGCAATCCAAGACAAGCAGAAACCACCCTCCCAAAAAAAGTCTGTGCAAGAAAAATGAAACTGCTGGAGAGTCAGTATCCTCTTTCAAGGGAACTGAAGGAAGGAAATTAGAAGAAATTGAAGCCAATAAATAAACAAATTAGATGAAATTAACATTTCTGGAAGCGGAAAATCTCAGTCTGGGAGGTTTTGTCACTTCACAAAGGCAGCAACTCTACGAGTTAAGGTTTCAGATAGAAGTTGGGTTATCCTGTTTGCATAAAGATAAATCTTAAGAAGCCATAAACTTCAAACTTATTCATTTTAGGCAATAAAACTCAAAACCTGTCAAAAAATAGGTGGTTGAACAAATTGAAAAATTAAGGAGTAATAAGAAAGAACAAGATAGAGTTCTTCCAAGGACTCTGAAGCAACTTGAGCATGAACTCTGAGCCGCTAACAAAACCAGGTACTTTTTCTAGCAATAGTTATTCACCAGTTAATTGGAGAGTAGACAATATGGTTTTTTTCTTACAACTGTTCAAAGAAATCATGATAGCTGGTTTGCTGCTTTGTCTGGAAAATCTATAGTGTGTCAAGTAGAAGTTGTAATTTGTAATCAGCAGATGATACAGTACCTTGGGAATACTGAGGTGACATTCTTCCTTCTGCAGATCAGGAGGCTCCTCAACGTCAACCCCAGAACCATCCTTATACCACTTGAAATCAGTCTCCTTCTTTGTGTTTGCAATCTGTACAACAGAAAAGGCACACAAGCCTTTTATAAGGCTATGTCCCGAGGAAAGGTATTGCACTGTGGGAAGTCACACAGGTACTTTCAACATATGAAACAATTTTTTTCATAACACATGTCAAAGCCAAGTAAAAACCAATTTCAACCAAGTCCTACTAAGCAAATCTTAGTCCTACAGTATTTCTTTGCAGCACAGTATACAGGTTACAACTTCAGAGCCCTGTAAAATCCTTAAAGAAAATCCTGGCAATCTCTTCCCTTAAATGGTTTTGCACCCTTGCTCTGTGCTTGTAGTTTGTCTAGAGATAGCTATGAGAAGAAGCATCTTTGAAATTAGAGCTTCTGAACTCTCCTTTATCTTTTTGTGTTTGCCTTGTGACTCCAGAGAGTTGTAACACAGAACTTAAGCCCTATCTTAGTCTTTGGCCGATTTGGAGATTTATCCCAGCTACCTAAGCAATGTCTCTCATGGCTAAGCTGCAGAAAGCAACAGAAATTACTATTCTGAAAGCATCCAAGACTTCAAAACTGTGAGATGCACGAAAAATCCTTGTATTTACCTTCTACATTGAGTCCTATGGGGCACACAAAGACCTGATGAATCCTAGAAATTGCAGTCTCTCCCAACAAAAAGGGGCTTAACAATGTAGTACATATGCAGAGCAGTTGTTTGAAAGCATAAATTTTGCTGTAGTAGCAGAAGCTCAAGGAAAAAATGCATAAACAGACTACAGCTGTACCTGAAATACTGTTCTAATTTTGATATAAAAATTGTGTTTTGGATACACTTAAAATATTGCTAGCTATATTACCTCAAACTGAATTCAAAGAAGCTAAAAGTGCAGCTCTTTTTAGAAACCCTGGCAATATAAACATTTTTCCCCCTCACCTTCAAAAACACTATGGTTTATTTGACATCACTATCCCCACACTCTTCTAAAAGTCATAAAAATGCAATGGTATTTTCACATGTAGCCTGAACTCCAGTCAGTGTGGCTTTGGTAGAAGGACAGAGCCGGCAAGATATTTCTCAGTCCCCAGGCAGTTATTTTAAAAAAGCTCCTTAAAGAAAAAGCGAAAAACTGAACAAATGTCTAGAGGGCAGCCTGGAACTTAATACAGATCTGCAATAGTTTTCAAGTGGCTTGCTTGGAGGAAATAGCATGAGCCAATTTCTAATCCTTTTACATTAGAGAAGTCATTCCATAGATGAACAGCGCTATGAAAGCTCTGTAGAGGTGACAAATAAGAGGGTCTTCTATACAGATTCCTAGACATCTCTGTGAAACATGCTCAAATTAATCACATCTATTGTTGCTTAATAACCAGTGTGGTTGCTATGGATCTCTGACAGTATTTGAGATCACCACCTGGCCCAAAGCAATGACTTGCTTGAGACAAGTGAGCAGCATTTTACCGGTAACTACAAAGTGTAGTCCTATGACATGAGTGGCAATTTTATTTGAGCAAAGCCCGAAGGAACAAGCCTTTAATGCTTTTCAACAATTTTTCATCAAAGACTGGTACCACTCAATCTGATAATAAATAGACTGACTTTCAGACACATGCAATTTTCAGTGCTGAAGTTATTTCATGTCGACATTTACTATGAAATGTTACTTTTTTCACTGTTTAGCCACACACCAAAAATCTTGCTTTTAACAAAGTACAAATAAGGACCAAAGTTATGCAAGTGCAAGTAGCTTCTGAATGTTCTGAAATCTAGAATTACTAGAAGAAAAATGACAGTATTTGCTGGCATATGAAGAAAAATAAACACAAAACAAAAAGCAAACACCATCAAATTATCTTTCAAATGGACAACGATGTTCCATTGATGTTGAGGGGCTACAATACCAAGAACATGGTCATCAATCCCAAATAATTCAGAATTAAATACTAAGTCAATCAAAAGTCAGTCAGGTCCAATCATATAGAAAATAAGGGATTTGTGAGGCAACATTTGATATACTCTTTTATAACACAATCCATATTTGTCCATCATTACTGTTATGGGCTTGGATCATACAGTCAGTCCTCTGCCCTACACGAGCTTCCAGTTGGTGTGGTTTCCTAGCTTCCCTATGTCGTGCTATGGCCTTTGAGAAAGTCAAAGTAAAATATCCTCTCTTACGGATACTTTCTTCGCATTATCCCAGGCTCTTGGAAGAGGCAAAAACTCCCTTGACAATTTTTTTTTGCAGAAGAGCATTAGAAAGAGCCTGGAAGAGACTTGGGTCATGTGTTATGATATGGCCTGGAATGGTAGAGATGATTCCTTGATAGTTTTTATTATCACAGAAATAGATCAGAGTGGCCACACTTCTATCTTGTTTGTCAGGTATCTGGAGTTTGAAGAACAAATTTAGGCATTGTTTTTCAAACTCTTCCTATGTACAAATATAAGTTAAACAGCCATAAACAACAGTACCATGTGAACCTAATGGCCAGTCAAATACTAACAGTAACAAACATTATAAGGTCAATAGCATAGTTAAAATGATGAGTGTGCAAGCAGCCCACATCCTAGATTTCATTTACATAAAATGTTCCGACCTTGTGAACAAAAAGCACACTGGTGAAAAGCAAATAGTCAGATGCTCAGCCTTTCACATCTTCGGTGCTATAAACAGGCTCAACAGTCGATGAAAGAAGGATAATTTCAGATTAATTTGTAGAGAGTTAACACTGGCAAAACTGGTTCGGTGACATTTAATTCCCCATGTGAATGAAAGGATAAGCAGGGTTCATGCCTGAGGCACGTGCATGTGGAGATTGTAAAGTCCTCCAGCAACGCAGCTCAGTACCAGCAAAGGTACCGTGTTAGCTAATGAGTGTTGGGCCCTAAAATGGGAGCACATGGAATGGCAGCTTCAGCACCAGGTCAGCTCAGCTGGGATTAACTTGAGGTTAAGGGTCTCCCAGGTAATGAGCAGGAAAAAAAAAAAAAAAAGGGGGAAAGAAATCCCACAAATGTGCATGTAAATTTTTCATAATGAATGATTCAAGTTAGTCTAATTATAAGCCGAAAGTTATTCAAAAGAAGAGGAGAAAATTAACACAAAAGAGTCCATATTACTGGAAAAGAGAAAGAAGAAGAGTTTGATGCCTTTTTAATTCAATTTACTTAGATATTCAGATCTCTAATTAGTCACTCTAGAGTAAAACAAATGAAAATTTATCTGTTCAGAAAGCATATAAAGATGTTAATAGCAGGAGTTACAGAGAAATCAATACACATTATCATTACTTAAGATTCAAAAATAATTTTAAAATCATGTTTTATAACTTTAATTCTAGAAGTCTTTGTTGCACATTTGCTTACAGTTGATTAAATAACAGATACTTTGCTAGAGACATCAGAAAATGGTAAAAAATGATTTTGAACTCTGGCTTTTTGTAGCTATTTTTTGAGGAAGAAGAAGAACCATTAAGAGATGTATATTTTGTGTAAATTATTCTTATGGCTCACAATTTTTATAAAGAGTTGGACCTAACTGGAACTAATAATACATTTATAAGTATCCTATTTTTTGTAGTTTTCATTAACCCTACTGATGAAGAATAGTAAGTCAGAAATGTTCATATTAAAATTTTCTAAACAATAAAAATGTTTTCACATTAAGCTTCTGATTTTAAAGATATCTAAATCCTTCTTCACATTTTCCTACCTCAATTTTTTACCAACACATTCTAAAAGTATATTTCCTTACCTTACAGGAAAGTAAAACCTCACATTCTTCTGTAACCTTCCAGTACAAAAACTCTGAGAAGTGAGGACCTAAGAAACAAAACAATCTCAAAGAAATGTTGTAGAATGAAGAATATCAGAAAGATCCACTGAAAGAAAGAAAGTGATGACAATTACAACATCATTACAGCAGAACAAGATGGAACTTCTGGACTATCCATGCACTAGAAGGAAAAAGCTGTGAGTTTTTATCATACTGACCCAGTGTCTACATTAAAGCTTAGAAACCTGAGTCTCATCTCTGTATGAATCAGGTAGTATTCCAAAATGTAAAATGGTGAGTTGCAGGAATTAGTTACCCAATACCTTTGTGTCAAATTGCCAACTAAGCAGAGAAAAGAAACAAAGTAGCTACAAACAAGTGTACAAATAATGTATTTAATGTAAAAGCAACAAACCTATGACAGACATTGCTTGCTCAAATAATTTAAAGTTTAAAAATGTATTAAATATTACAAGCAGAACAGAAAATATTCTGCTTCCCCACTAACGTTCCAATCCTGCAAAGAAATATATCCTGATGAAAATTTGCTGACATACACAGCCTTTTTAAAGTTATTGTGCTTACTTATCTCAATAAATGTATATGTCTTTTTGTCAGCAGGATCAGGACCAATAATTCTGATACCCAAACCTGGGAATTAGCAAAGTCCAAGACTTTCACTTAAATCATTGAGAATTGAAAGATTTTGTCAGTTTATGCTGTAAGTGGAATAATTTCTTTCCTAAATCAGTTTTAAACAACCTTAAAAAAAAAAAAAAAAAACCAAAACAAAAACAACAACAACACCACCAAAATAGAATTACATTGCTTCTGTACAGAATCTTACCTAAGCTATTTAGGAAAAGCGTTTTTAATTATTATTGTTACTTTCATCCTGAAAGCAATGTGCTTACAAGGGAAAATTACAAACTAGAGCTCAAGCTTAATTTTTTAAGGATTTCAAAAGGATAGAATATTGAATTAAGTATCCAATAATAATTTTCTCATTCAGCTGCAAGCAATATCAATGAGTATGCAACAAAATCTACAACTGTATAGCAACTATGCAACAAATATACATTTAGTTCCTGGCATTTTGCCTGGATAGAAACCATAGGGTCAAGCTTTTAATCTTCCTTGTCTGGCACTACTTGTCTTGGCTGTCTAGTCTTCTGTCAATTATACTGACCAGACAACTTGTATGCTTAAAACTAAATGCAATTATATGTTTTGTTGGATCAGAGCCTACAGCGGGCACGCCTCTCATGAATATTGAGAGAAAACAACCTCTTGTGAGAACTCCCACTTTTTTCTCTACTTAGTGAATGTCCTGTCATAAATTGACAGTGTTGGAAAATAAGATCCACCAAGGGTTCAAGTGACTCCTAAAATTGTGCAATATACTCATCTTCTAATAAAGAACAGAAGCTGTAAGCACTTAGTATTCACCAGGGATAAATCGTTAGCTGCAAACTGGGTCTAAAGTCACCAATCTGCTCTGTCTTACCTTGTTTTCTGAGAAATTCCTTCCGCTGGAGCTCAGACTCAGCCAATACTGCCTTGAAAGCTAAATTTTAGAAGAAGTGAATGAAAAATGAGTTAGTCACAAAATTACTCAAAGAATAACTGAAGTTCACTTCTTCATCAGAGTCAACGTTTCAACGTTTCAATGTTTCAATGAACATACCATCTCCAATGAGAACTAATGAAGACTGGTTTTTGGCCTTTCCATCCTGAATCTGTACTGTGTAGGTACCTTCATTGTCAATTGTAAATTTTTCCATCACCATTTCTATAATGCCATTTGAACGGTCACAATTTATTTTATGCCTCTGAAATAAACAAATAAGTAATTTAGTATAGTGTAAATTACTTTTGATTCCTATTGAATTAATTATGATTTATATACCTGCCTCCACAGTCAACCTTTTTCATGTCCTTTTAATTGTAAACTAAGGAAAGAAGACTGTGTTTTTATTTACTGTTGTACAGTAAGATCCCAGTGGTGACAGAACCTCTGTGTACAGCTGAATTTGGAATCCTCGAGTCATCATAATACAGCTGGTTTGTATTTGAAAACAATAGTTTATGGCCCTAAGAAGATCCTAACAACCGGCCTTGAGCTGTATTACAGCTTCCAGTTCAACAAGGGGGTTAGCTAGGAAGAAATGCTCTTCCTAGCAGAGTCCAGAAACAACTGGAAATATTGTCTTTCCAGACAGAGATGTGGATCTTCAAATAAATCCATCATGCCAAATTCAAAAACTCATCCCTACTAAATATCTGAGACATACGTAGTAATCAATAGTGGATCTTGTTTTCTCATTAAAAATAGTTTATCTAGGAAGGGTACAATGATTTTCTCATTTAATGCTAGGAGTAACTTGCAAAGAACCCTTAAAGCCAAAGACCATGAGAAAAGTAATTTGTGCACACCCAACAGAGCTTCTGGGAACCAAAAAAGGATCTACCAGGTCCAGTAAAAGAGAGGTATAATTCTATCAGAACATACAGTCACCCACTTAAGTGTTGGCAGAATACACGAAACACTAAATATTTACTCGAATTCAAAGTTAAATATGCTTTTCACTGTTTGTCTCCTTTATGTGTTTGCTTTCTATTAAATAATCCACAAAGATAAATTACTGGCAAGCATGATCATGGAAACAGAAAATTGCAAGCAAATATTGGACAATCTTTGCAAAATGTTTTGAATTTGCAGGTCCTGTTTTAGATACAACCATGTTTTACTAATATCCTCTTTTATTCGGTGAGTTCCAACCACGAGGACTGTGTCCCCCACTAACAGTGATGTTTTTTGAATCTCAACTAACAAATTCCTAAGCGAAGTAAAAATAACCCACAGAAGTCACTTGGTGAATACTTATAAGTAAACAATGTGGCCAAGGATATTACACAGTAGTTTCCAGTCACGATTGTTCAAAACAGTAAATGTCACCATCTAGAAGGAGTTATATGCAGTGAATTACTATAGATGTGGTTACTTTTAAATTTATTATACATACTGGTAAAAACAGACATGGTGTCTTATAAATAAAATGTTTTGATAAACCTGTTTATTGGTCTCCAAAAGTAAAAAATGGTACTAAAGTAACCGATAGATAAAGTTTAGAGAAGGAGAAGAAAGAAGAAACATCAAAAAAAGCTAGTAAAAATGCCATTTATTAAACTCTCTAGAATCTTACTGAAATACAAGAACCTCTAAGTCACCTAGAATCCAAGAGCAGTAGGAATGACCCCACAGATATATCTGCTTTAGCTTTGAGGGACACATCTTGGCCAGCCTCAAAAACACTCACTGTTGTATGGATAACAAGTCTGGAAGAACACTGTAGACACAGTCAAGATATTTAGCATTCAGTACAGGCATTTTCAAATATATAAATCTTTTAAATTTTAGTGGGGTAATGGAAGAATGAA
Source organism: Platysteira castanea (assembly GCA_013397175.1). Lineage (NCBI taxonomy): Eukaryota > Metazoa > Chordata > Aves > Passeriformes > Platysteira > Platysteira castanea. The sequence continues at coordinate 203,727 of VYXC01003790.1, read as the reverse complement.
GAAAAAGAAAAGATATGGAATTAACAAAGCAGCCAGCCAACAGATTGATCAGGATAATAATTTTTTAAGGGATATGCATGATAATTTGGATACGCAATTTACCGTACATAGTGCAAAGAAAGATACGATGTCAAAGAACAAGGCAAGATTAAATAAACTGGGAAATTAGGTAGAAAATCTATTTATGTAAGAGTTCATCTGTAAGAGTTAAGGTGATAGGTGAGGAAGGTTAAAAAGAGCATTAATAAACCTATCCAAACTATCAAAAAGTGCAAATTTCAATGTGCAAAAGTCAAATTCTTGCTTACAGTCTCTTTCCCACAGAGACCACACTGCCATTTATTTCATGAGCTCCCAGGGAGAAAGTTAATTAAATTTTGCCAGAAGCAGAAAAGTTTAAAAAAAATAAAGCAAGATGTATGTTTTAATCTGATTCTTTTTGACACTTTTTTAAAATTTCCTACTTTTATTAAATGAAATATTAAAATAAAAACTGAGTAAATGGGGCTCAGTTCATTTTATTTTCAGCTTATTTTGAAATCTACCAAAAACACTCCCTGTTAGGATCTAGCAGGAAAAATTTATCACTTCAGCCAATGTCAAGAATCAGGCCACAATTCACCAGCATAATGGTCTATTGAACATGTTCAGTGACTGTAGCCCAGTCTCCAGACAGGTTTTAGAGTGCAATTAGGCTTCTAACTATTGCCATTATGCAGCAAGATGAAGTTCAATGATTTTATGGGCATCATAAATATTAGGCTTTTATGTGACTTTCCACAAAAATATCATCTGTCTCCAAACATAAATGTCACCTGTGGGTTACTAATTAAAGAAGTGAAATAATGCAGCTTCATTTCAAGACTCTCTCTGATCAACACTTCCAGAACATATGCAAACTAAAAATAGCTCATTCTATTCCGTGAACATTGCCAAGACAGAGTATTGTCATTTCAATACATCCTAGGCACAAATATTCAGGTTTTCAGTGCTATAGTTTATTACTTCTTAAAGCAAGAAATACAGAGAAGTATTTTATTCAGAAATACTTCTTCCACTTGTCAACACGTAATTAAAGTAAATGCTCTTTGCTTTTCTATGGTATAAAAATGCTGATAAAGCTTCTCTGACCCAAACCAGGATTTGCACTCTCAGGAATAAACTGAATCTTTCAAACAGCTGCACTGGAGATTAACTCTCCACAGGAAGATGTATTTCCTGTGCTGTGCTTATGGCCTGTAGATGAACCATACCCTTGCCTTGCAAAGCATGACCTTGCTTTCCTCTCAGCAAAATCTGAGACCTTTTTTATGCTCCTTTATATGAGAGGTCTTCCTAGAGCTGTAAAAATGCAGGAAGCTGATGACCTACCCTTTCATCTCCATGCAGCTGCTCAATGGCCAGTTTCTAAGCCAAAACTTAAAAACAAAATAGAAAGTGATACTGTATAAAATTTTAAGTCTATGAACATTTCTGCATTGTCAAGTGCCTCTCACATTATATGTAAAACTAGTAATATGAGCCTCAGAGAGTCTTTGGGAACAGCATGTCTTGGTTTGGAATCCAAAACTGTACTTGAAACAGCCTTTTCCTTGAGCTATTTGGCTTTACACACACTGGTCTGTGTGTAAATTCTCCTTCTGTTTGGCTGTTGATCATCTAGTTACCAAAAATGAATAGAGAGAGCCCAACTCTTTTTCGAATATGAATAGGCTCAGTCTGAAACAGGAATTCTATACTGCAAAAAAGATTTGAGTTAAAGATTGGCCTTCCTTTCAGGTATTATCACACCTTAGTAACATGATATTAAGACACTGTAGGATCCAGGGAACTACAGGCCTGTCAGTCTGACCTCGGTGCCAAGGAATATTAAGAAGCGGAAACATCTTGAAAGACACCAAGCAGCACGCACAGGACAACCAGGGGGTCAGGCCCAGCCAGCATGAGCTTGTGAAAGGCAGGTCCTGCTTTACTGATCTGATAACCTTCAGTGACAAGGTGACACACTCAGTGGATGAAGGAAGGGCTGTGGATGTTGTCTACCTGGAATTAAGCAATGCCTTTGACACTTTTTCCCACAGCATTCTCCTGGAGAAACTGGCTGCTCTTAACTTGGATGTGTGCACTGCTTCCTGGCTAGATGGCCAGGGCCAGAGTGGTGGTGAATGGAGTTAAATCCAGTTGGTGGATATCACAAGTGATGTTCTCCTGGGCTCAGCAGTGGGGCCAATCCTCTGTCTAATATCTTTATCGATGATCTAGAGGAAAGGATCAGGTTGGGTGGAAGTGTTGATCTGCTGGAGGGTAGGAAGATTCTGCAGAGGGATCTCGACCAGTTGAATAGATGGCTCGAGACCAATTGTATGAGATTCTACAAGGCCAAGTGCCAGCTCCTGCCCTTGGTTCAAAACAACTGCAGGCAGCATGACAGGTTTGGAGAGGAGTTGCTGGAAAGTGGCCCAGTGGGAAAGGACCTGGGAGTGCTGGTCAACAGCACGTTGAGCATGAGCCATCAGCAGGTGTCCAGGAGGTCAAGAAGGCCAATGGGCATCCTGGCCTGTGTCAGCAATAGTGTGGCCAGCAAGACCAGGGCAGTGATTGTACTTGGTACTGGTGAGGTCACATCTCAAATCCTGTGCCCAGTTCTGGGCCTCTCACTGAAAGAAAGACATTGAGGTGCTGGAAGGTCCAGAGAAGGTCAACGGAGCTGGTGAAGGAGTGGGAGCACAAGTCTGATGAGAAGCAAGTGAAGGAGGTGGGGTTGTTTTATCCAGAGAAACAGAGGCTCAGGGGAGACCATAGTGCTCTCTACAACTGCCTGAAGGAGGTTGCAGCCAGGTGGGGATCAGTATCTTTCACCAAGTAACAAGCAATAGGACAAGAAGAAACTACCTCAAGCTGTGCCAAGGAAGTTTATATTGGATACTAGGAAAAATTTCTTCACTGAAAGGGCTGTCAAGCATTGGACCAGGCTGCCCAGGGGAGTGGTTGAGTGACCATCACTAGAGGTATTTAAAAGACAAGTAGATGTGGCACTTAGGGATATGGTTTAGTGATGGACTTGGCAGTGTTATTCTATCTGTTGGAATCCATGATTTTAAAGGTCTTTTCCAACTTATATGACTCTATGATAACAGCAGAAACCTGTGAATTTATTAAACAAAATCACTTCTGTAGAGTACTCAATATGTACTTACATCACTGTTTTCAACTTCTTTATCATTAATAACAAATCTGAAAGTAGAATCTGGAGATAAGCTTTCAGCCTGAATCCAGAAACGAACTTCTCCTTTATCAAGAACCTCATAAGCTAATTCTGATTTCAGTGGTATTGCTACAAAAAGAAAAGAATCAAAAGTCAATAATGCATGAAACCTTGTGAGAAATAGGAATATCATAGTAAAATATTAGCAGCTCCCTATTATTTATGGGTTTCTGGATATCAAATAAATTTTAAGTAGGAAAAAGTCCTCTAATGCAGCCTTTGGCTGATTTTAAAATTAATTTCTCAAAGGGAGAAGAGAATTTACAGCTTACTGTTTGTACATTGTGTAAGGATTTGGTAATACTAGTAACAATCTATAATCTATTGTCAAAGTTAAAGTTCAAAGACATTTAGGAACAATGATTTTATTCAATGTCAACTAATATTCTTCTAAGCAAACTAAAAGATAAGGAAGCGAGGTGTTCCACGGTAAATGAAGCTGCCATGAAAAATGAAGTTGCCACTGTCTCAGGAAGAATCTTTTTGGGACTCCAGTCATTAGTATGTAATTATATTTCTTCTAGAAGTATCAAACAAATTCAGATCTTTAACTTACTTGGATTCTTTATTTCATAGCTTAATGCCATCAAACGCTCCAACTCTGAAAATGAGAAAAATGCCCATGTTTTAATTTATTCTGAAAAATAGACAGCAAACGAGTGTCAATGAAAGTAAATATCAGCATCAGCAATGTCCTTAAAGCTTGCATATACACAGCTCTTCAGAAAATGATGACTGAAAAACATTTAAATTCTGATACATGGATTTGGCAAATGTTCCTATTGCATGCATTTTAGTGTGTACTCTCTTATGCAAGTGAATCTAAACAAAGACCAAACTATTTTAAACTTTAAAAACAGCAATACAAAAGAAAGATGGGAAACAATAACTTCTAAGCAGTGTACAAGGTTCCTTTATCTGCTGACTTCCTTTCTCACACTATTCCTGAAAATCTTGTTTTACTATGGCAGGAAACAAGATCGAGTGCAGGTTAGTCTGAAAACAATACTAGAAAGTTCTAGTTAATGCTTTAGATCCTCAGGAGGGCTCTGCAAGAGTCTAGAATTCAGTTTTTTAGATTTTCATACTAATCCTATTTATCATAGTCATTACCAATAAAGATTTGGAAAATGAACATTACTGCCAATTCCAAATGTACAGATAATGTAAAGACCAGAGAAAATGAGTATGGATTTATGACATGATAGAGGATTTAGAAAAATTACAGGAGAATTTATAGCAGTTGAGAAAGTAAATGGGTAGTGAAATAATGATTTTCAGTGCTAAGATGCAAAATCTGATACTGTTGCAGGGATCCGGTATAAATAAAATTGTAATTTTGAGTGACATATGATCAGGAAAGATATAGGCTAAGTATGGGATGGGAAACACCTTCAGTGCTCTTAGTCAAAAATAAAACTTCATAGGTAGAGCTGGTGGTAACTAGACCTGCAGAGAGATTTCAGAGTGATGCCTCAAGACTTAGCCAAATGGCAGTTCTCATGATAAAATGCATTGGAAAATTAAAAATCACATGTTGGTAATGACTAAAAGTCATCATAAATCTTCCATGTCCTGGAGAACCCTTTTTTTTTTTTCGGTCTGAACATGGATTTCTGCTCAACACTTACTTGAAAAGGTGGTTTGACATGTTTCTCTCTGTGAGAAAAGTCCTGTCTTCTATCAGACTCACACTTAGTCTCATCTCCTCTCCTTAAATGACTTACTAGGCTGAGAAGCAGAGGGATTTTAATACTTGAGGAACTGGGCATAGCAATTACAGCTAAGGACTGGGAAAGCACCAAAGTAATTTTTATTTTACATAAAATAACAACCTCTCCTCTCTGCTTTTTATGTCAGCATTTCTCAATGATAAAGCAAAGTCAGACTAAAGCAAATTAATTGCAACTCCGATGAAACAAAATAGCTACAGTGAAATAAAGCAAAACTAATATAAATCTACACCAAATGATAATTTGACCTAAAGTATTTAGATCTTGTTAAAGCATCATCCTTTCTCTTGCTAATTTCCTGCATCTCAGTTATGAGAAACTGCATCTAGAGCCTCAAGCACAACTGAAAGGGTAAGGGATATTTGCAAACATCATTATAATCCCAGCATAAAGAAAACAATTCTAATTTGCCATATTTTTTATCTTTATCTAGAAAATATTGCCTGAAGTTATCCCAGCTTTCATTATTATAATCAGAAAAATAAGTAATCACATGAAGCCTGTAGTGTGTTCTTTTTTAGTTTTTCTTAATGTATAGGAAATAATGTGAGAGTTGTAGGGTTCTTTTCTTTTTTTCTTGGGCAATTTTTAGTGCACTTGAGGTGACACAATGAAGAAATACTTGAAATGATAAGGATCTTACCTTCATCATCCATAACAAAGCTGGACGAAACCCCATCTGTGTCACTAACCGAGATAGAGTAAGTTCCCAAGTCTGATTTATCAGGATTTTTGAAGTACAGCTTAGAACTAAAATCATCAATGAAGAAGAATATTACAGGAGAATTCAGTATCACATTTTAAGATTTTTAATACGACAAATTTCTAATACTTTGGTAGACTGTCATGACTTACTGATTTCCTTCTGTTTCGATCTTAAACTTATGAGAATCATCAATCTCCTCATAAGATTTACCCCATGCAAAATGAGATGCATCCGTAGCCTCTTTGCACTCAAAAGCCAGGTAAATATTACCCTCATCATCCACACCTGAATAGATTTCTTTAGTTCCTGCAAAATAGGAATCAACTCAAATGTCAAGGCTGCATTTTTCTTTCAAGGTGTAATTCATAAATTAATAAAGCCCACACCTATTTTATCCTAAAAGATACTGATTTTATTAGCAGGTCTTAGAGCATGTTTATGTCATATGCTAGCTCGGCATCACATGCTAGTAAGTTTCTTACTCTACATGCAAGAAAGGAATCCTAATACTAATAAATGTTTATTGAGAAACCAATCGATAAGATATAACTGAATATGAGAAGACTTGAAAAACTTAAATAAACCAATTTTATTATTATTCCCGAAGCTTTAAAAAACGTGTTGTCACACCAAGTAGCCCCTTTGTTCAAATAGAAACCAAAATAGCTGATTATCAAACAATTCCTGCAGTAAGGAAAAAATTCTTATCACCATCTCTGTGTCCGCATGATTTTTTCGTTAAGTTTTAAGGCTTAGAGCTTCTTAATTCTTGAAATACTTATATGTGATGCAATATCAAATTAAATTGATTAAACTCAATTGCAAGTATTTTAGTATTTTAGAAGAAGAGGAGATTAAATGGCTCATTTTACCTGGCCGTTCCTCAACAAGTACTGGTTCAGATATCTCAGATGACTTGCCTACCCCAGCATCATTCACTGCACGAACTTTGAAAACATAGGTATGACCCTCATGTAAATCAGTGACCTTAAACAAGATAAAGGGCAAAGCCAATTTAAAAAACAATCTAAGCTATTTTGTTTTTCTTATATGAAGATGTTAGCAGAAGCCAAAGTTCAAATACGTATCTTGTACTCAGTAAGAACTTTTAGTACTCAATTTCATATAAATATTAATGAAAATGTCACCTTAAGATAGCGCTTTGAGGTAGGTTTTTCATTAGCAGTGATCCAGTCTTCTGTATCTACTTCTTTATAGTCCACTAAATACCCAGTAATAGGGCTTTTGCCTTCATACACAGGAGCTTTCCACAGAAGAACCAGTGATGTATTTCTAACTTCACATATCATGAGATCATAGGCAGGACCTAAAATATTTTAAATATTGGAAATTCACTTCAATATAATGAAGTTTTGCAAACTGTCCCTGTAGAGGCTGAAATGCACTGCTACAACTTTGCGTTTGCTTTCAAAAATTTCATCCTTTACAGTTCACCTGGTGCATGTGGTGTTTAGGTCATTTTCCCCTCATGGCTGTTTACAGCAATACCTGCCTTACACAGTGAGTAACATTAGTATTCTGAAGCATACTTGCTTAGCTAGATCTCAGTAACTCTCTTTTAAGGGAAAGTTAATCAAGTGGGAAATCCATGCAGTTTAAGATTTTCCAACAAGTGTGAGAGGCTTCTTGTCTATTATTTAACTCACCAGCCCCACACCAAAGTTGCTTCACTGAGCCTGATTCAGGTTCATAATTTAACCTAAGGATTTTTATTTTTTCATTAGTATACATGAGCCACGATCTTTCAAAATAATCCAAAATCCAGTAGCACCAAGTGACTTTGAATCAGGCTTCTTGTTCCCTGACAGAAGAATGTTTATTGTGAACTGGATAGCTGCGGCCAAGAGGAACTTCACAGGATTAATGATACCTGTTAGGAGAAAAATTTAAGCCAAAAATATCCTAATACTCTACAAATAAGTGAGAGTTTATATGTTTTCAGCTACCAGGTTATGTTCTTCCTACTATACTTTCCTTCTCCTTCACCTAACTGTTCAAGTGCCATTAAGTCTAACTTACAGCAATTCTTTTTTACTATACTCTTGATATTTATTTACTAGCGTAAATAAATATCAATGTAAAGGCATAATTATATCAATTTCCTACCATGGTGAAAATACTCATGACAAAATACTCATATTCAGTCAAATTATGTAGCTTGCTTCTTGTGCTTTAGATGCAGAGCAAGGAAAGCTGAAGACTTAAGGATTAACTTGAGACTTAAGGATTTCCTCAGTTTTCAAGATATTAATTTTCCCTACAATATCTTACCATTTAAAATAATAATTTAAAAAATGAGTGGAAAACCTTACAAATAAATCTTTTTACCATTACAGCCTACATGATGTTAACCAGTGATGAAAGAACATAAAATCTGTAAAGGATGATATTCAGGAAATATACAGGGGGAAAAAAAAACCCTTAGAAAAGTTTTTCTGCAAAGTGGATAAACACATTTCAGAAAAGGATATTATATTCCTGTTATAGACCTTATAAGGATAAATATTACATTTCTCATGGAAAGACTGCCATTTTCAAGGAACCTAAGGCCTTCCCACAGTGCTCTTTAAAAATCCCAATCTAAATGTCTATATATCCACAGATAATTAAAATTCCACTGTCAAATGGACCTGATAGAAATCTAGACAGTAGAAGGAAAAGGCTAATGAAGCATGTTCTAATCTGAGGATTCTGAGACCCTAGACATTTCTTTTTATTTAAAGCAACATAAGATAATCCATTAACTATCACTGCTAACTCAACAGAAACTCACAGAGACACCTAAGACTGAAGTTCTGCAAAAGGATGAAATAATTATGGACTCTGGGCAAGGAATCCATCACTTATGCTGGAAATCCTGCAAAAGGTTTTGGCCTTTCTAATGAAACCTTCTTTCTGGATCAAAAGGTGGAAGAATATTTTGTTGACACTGGAAGTATATTGCAGTCATATTATATTAGTCCTCAGTGTCTTTTGTAAGTCAGGGAAGAGATTTAGGCTCTTTCTCTCAGTCTTAGATCTCAATTATTTCTTTTCATTATTGTTAAGCCATTGTTTAAAAATGTATTTTTGAAAAGGCTCGTGAAATATTTAACAGGTTTGTAGATTTGGGTTTTTTTGGTAAGCAGTCAATGTTCTTGGCTTGTAGTGATTTTTTAAGCAGGAGGAAAGCAATACTATTGCTATGTCTAATACTATGTCATAATACTATGTCTATTCAATTAATATCATAATGAGAACAACATAATCAGCCCAACACTAAAAAGGTCAGATTGTTCATTATGGAAATTTCACTCTCCTCATTAACTGAAAATGCCTTTTATTTTATTTCTTTATCTATCATTTAAAATGAAGGATAATCTTCACTTCTTTACACCCTACGTAATTCCAATGATGTTTTGAAAACACTGTAGAGAGTGTGAATCATGGATCACTTCTGTAAGAAAAATAATTGTTCAAATGATGATACACTTATGCTAAATATTACAAGATTATAAGAAAATGTAGTTAACATAAAGCCAGTTAAGGTCAGGAGATTAAACATTTTGTTACTGACAGCTTTGTCATTAAATCCATAAGGTAAGATTTAGGAACGCTGAAAAATTTAGCTAGAAACATAACGACAAACAGCTTTTCAGAAAAGAATATGGGCATTAAAAAGAAATAAACTTGGAATTTAACAGTGTAATCTTTGTTTTAGAGGGCAAATAGAAGGGGATTTGTAAGCAGGCAAATTACTTGCAGGAGATGGAGTTATAGTTTCTCTACTCAGCATTGAAAAATCTTTATCTGGAGTTGTGTTTCCAGTTTGTGCACTGCCATTCAAGAAAGAAATGAACCAACTAGACAAAGTTAGAAGAACTTTTTTTTTTTTTAATTTAGCAATAAGGAATACATGATCTAAAGGGAAGGTTGCAGGAAGAAAAATTCAGGAATATAAAAGAAGCTTTTAAACTGCAAGTATAGCAAGATTGGATCCAAGGAATGGATCTTGTCCAAAGAACCTGGACTTTTCATGAGGAGAAGACTTTAAAGATGGATTAGACAAGCCTCTGTCAAAGAGATAGGTATAGGTAACCTGCAAGTGAGTGGGAAGCTGGATGAGATGACATTTGAGGGTCTCTCCTCATAAAAAATTCCATGATCTTACTGAATTTTTTCTTATTCCAGGAGAGAGCTACCTTCTACGTATAGCATAGAAAAGAAAACTGAAATTTCCCTGCCACCTTATGCCACCTCACTGGTAATATTGATAGTTTTACTAATCCAAATTTAGGAGCTTTGTGGGGTTTTTTCTTTACTGAGAAAATAACTGTGTGACTATTTAGGCACAGGACAGATGTTTTAGGTGTCAGACAGCTCTTGGTATAAACAAGTATTAGAGTGGACTTCTAGGTACATATCAAAGCTCAAAGTCATATATAGAATTCAGTATAACAACACAGCAGTATTTTACAGCATTTGTGGAAGAAGAAGATAGAAATATTTCAAAGTGATAGGTCCCTGTGTTTTCACTATGGGCTGTACTTGTGACACACTGTTTAAGCAAAGCACTCCACACATCAGAAATAGCTTTAGCAAATGTATTGCTCGGTATGAGTAACAGTGTTACAGTGTTATAAAGTACGCAGAATGGACCTTCAGAAACCCTTTTATAGCTTATTTACAGGTCTTGAGCACTGCTGGGGGGACTAATTCTTTAGATGTTTAACATTTTTATGTTGAAAATATTATATAATACATATAATGCATAACATACAACATAGAACATATAACATATACATAGCATATTATGTATCATGTATTGCATAACAAATTTATATGCTCACATGAGGTAGATTACAGTTTTTCTTTTTGGTGAGGGTCCCAAATTCATAATTATAATGTAATTAATATAATTGTATATTAATAGTCTTATAATTGTAATTAATAGTCTTCAGCTGTATTTACACTGCTAAACTACAGACAACCTAAACACAGGGTTTGAGTACTAGCATGCAGCCATTCCTGCTGTATGTTTTTTAGCACATTTGTTCTAACACCTGGCTAATAATAATTTCTCAGGTAACACCTAGGTACAGTCTAGGGAAACACATGTACATGGGCACACTATCTGAGACTAGGAGACTAGCTGTGCTACTTGTCTCTATGTCAAGAAGCAGGCCGCTCTTTTATGTTATTTATGACCAAAAGCTAACATAGTTTTTGAGTCTGAAACTCCAGGAATATTCTTAATAGACTGCATTTATGGTGCAGAGATGTTGTACAGGTGGTGAGTGTGAGGTGGAGCTTGTAGGGTTTGAAGATGTGATAAAGATACAAACATAGACTAAAGGCTTAAACCGTTCTGAGCTGGTGAGGGCACTGAAAGAAAGGGACACTCAACAAGCTAAGTAAAGGTCATCTATTTCCCTGGAGACTCAGTGTCATCTTTGGAGGTGTGGAGGTAACTTTTGGCAGATCTTGGAAGCAAGAGCTATCTCAACAGTAACTATGGAAAAAATTAAGCAAAAGACATCCTGCAGAGTTTGACTGGAACTCTGTGGCTGTGTTTCAAGGACTTTGTACTGAATTGAGATTCATGAAGAACTAACAGACTTACCAGGCTCTGGCATAGTCCAGGCTTTACACTTAAAATGCTCACTGGGATCTGAAGGTTGACCTATTCCAACCAGATTTGCGGCAGCAACTTTGAATTCATAGAAGGCATCTTCAGTCAAATCCTCTACCTTTTTTCATTTGAGAAAATAATTCAATATATCAAAAGCCATGATTTACATTCATTTAATAAATACTTGAATTTAAACATAGGTTAATTAATTATCAGGCATTACTACCATGCTGAAGAATCTAATTTGAAGATTTTACTCTTAAACCAAATGCACTACAGAGTTTTATATTATAGAATATAATACATATTCTCCACGTTTCAACCACATCATCCTAGGAATAACAGCACTCGTATATTGACATTAGAAGTTGTAAAAGTTTAGAGCAAAGGTTCGAGGAGTCCAATCAGTGAATGACCACTAGCAGATATTTATGGGTGAGTGTTCTAAAATGTAATACCTTCTTGCATTGCTTGTGAATGACTGTGAATGACTGTGAAAGCCATTCACTTAAGTGAGAGTTCAAATAGTGTTCTGGTTTAAAAGGTCACAGTGGACTGACCAAGGAGGAAAAGGAAACAATAGGAAACTAAAAGAGAAAACAATCCAATTAGTTCCAAAATATGCTGATATAACTCCAGGAAAGAGCCTCTCAGTAGTATTTCATGGTTATATGAATCTTGCCCACAATTATATTTAATCAATTAATATGTCTCAGGAGAAAGACACAGCTGAGAGCAGATCTTCTAGTGGAGGTACCAAACAGTTCTAGATTTTCATTAATAAATAGTTCTCTTTGAAAATAGGAGATAAAAAATGGATTTTGGTGTAATTTTTTTAAGGATAAAAGCACGTGATGATAACAAACATATGGGGTAGCATCAAATACAAGACCAAAGTAAACAAGGTAACACAGAAAAGTCAGGCACTAAAATAATTTAGACATAATTTCCTAAAGACAAGGAACTATGTAGTGTGACCCACAAGACACAGTAACATCTCAGCCTGTAAAAATGATTTTGAAATCCCAGGTTATTACGGAAAAGAATATTTGTGGGGTTCCCACAGAATTATTTAATCAGAGAAGGTTAAACCTTCAGTGATTTCCCAGTGCTGCACTGAATATCTCAGGGCATTCTCTGTTTGCAGTATGTCATAAAATAATCTGTGGTACTAAAACCTGTCTTGGTTTTATTTCCCACCAGTATTTCAGATTCTAGTCATTCAAACTAATGTACAAAGATGCACCTCCAGGTACAAATACAGTTACTGGCAGGACTTACACTTATACCCAGTTAAATTCAGAATGGTGGTGCCTAATTTACATTACTAATTTGTTTACAAATGCATTAAAAATAAGAATATGTGGAAAGTACCATAAGCAATTTGCCCTTTCATGCCTATCCTGCCTCCCCTTTCTTATTTCTCAACATCCATGCTCCATCTGCTATGTCAGAGATGCCAGTCATAAAATCAGTCAGAAGCACGCATGCACCTCAGTATTGCTGCCTGCCTTCTGTGCCTGAAACATTCCTCCTCAGCTCATCTGCATGATTATCTTCTACTTTAGCGTCAAATACCTGCAAGACTTACTTCTGCCCTAGGGTTTCCAGGTAACTTGCTGACTTGCAGAAATAAAATTTTAAGTATTTGTGAATAAAATATGATTGTTTAACTTAATTTAAAAGGCATCATGTTGATTGATGGCTTGCTATATCCTATCTCCCTAACTTCTCTTCATGGAAGTTCACATCCAAATTTTCCTCTTTTAAGAAACATTTAATATATTGCAAGTGCTACCAGAAATAATTCCTTTCAAAATTGGTACTCTGTAAAGGAGGTGAGAACACATAAGATGAAATTCATTAATACACATGCTTTTTCAGCCGAAGGCAGATTTTGCGCATAAAAACAGGGACAGTTTTATTTTTTCTCAACCATCTCCATTTTGTTTACAAGTCTCCAGTTCCACAGAGAGCAGTTATCTGCCCTGCTAAATGCTTCCATCCTTTCTCTGTATGTTGTTACAGTGGTGATGCATACAGTGATCGTTAATGAAAATGGCTTGTGGAGCATTTCATAGTTCATCTTGTTCCTCGTGAAAAATGTGCTTCACACTTTTACCTCAAAAATGTCTTATTCCTACTAGAATTTCATAGTAGGGGATGGCACTGGTTCTCTACCCCAGGTTTAAGTGTTGCACTCCAAATGGAAGTGCCTAGTTTCAGTGAAGTATTTAAAGAATTTCTCTGTAAAGAAAAAAAATCCAAATAAATAATTCAAATCTACTCCAAAAACATAATGATTAAAAAATACTAACCGTATAGATCGTCTGAGTAATAAGGGAAGAATTGACTTCATGCCAGTTTTGATGGTGAGCTTCCCGTTTATCCATGTAATAACCAAGGATTGGTGAACCTCCACTGTATGTTGGTGCTTTCCAGCCAAGGGTCATTGAATGCCCATCACAGTTCAGAAGTGTGATACCATGAGGATATGAAGGACAAGCTACAATGAAATAAGCAACCCGAGAGTTAGGACAGAGTCTAAAACACTGCAGTGTAGAAGTTGCTTAGCATTTTTGATTGCTTCTCTTTTCTGCAGCATACTGCTCTCAGCTGCATGATGATAGCAAAGCAGCTGTAAAGTTGTTAACCAAGATTCATTTTATCACCAGATATAAACACGGAAGGTTTTAAAATGCCTGCCTAGCATTTTGCCCTCTCAGAGGGTAGCAAGGAGGAATAGACGACCTTTGGTATAGAAATAGTAATGCCAGCAAGTGTCTCCAGACCAAATATTATGCTAAAAGATTGAAACGGGTCAGATCTCTTCCTACTAAGAAACCAATAAGCTGCTCCAATACTTCTGGTATACAGTAAAAATCATCCAATTAAAAAAAAAAATATTATGAACTTGAATGAAATTAAATCATATGACTGACTGATTTATGGCCACCACAGTTTTCCTGTCCTATCCTGATATTATATGCCTTACTCAGACTGTGACTGCTTTTCGCCCTCAAAAGAATAAAAGATCTTTAGACTTTCAATAACTTAACCTGCATTGAGGCAGAAAGTAATGTCCTTCAGTAGTTTACCTCCATGGGTTTACTCCCTCCTGTAGCAGAAGCAGAAATGTCACCAGAAATGTCATTCCTGGGGATGAAGAAAATCCTTTTCCTGAGGTTTTTAATCCCCTCCTACTCCCTTCTACAGCAGTTTTGCATTTGTCAGGCATACTTGAAAGTCTGCCCAAAGATACTCCTTTCTTGACACTGGGGTGCTTCAATCAGTACAGCTGAAGACCTGGCCCTAAAGCTGATCTGACACTTTCAGGTGAATTACCAGTATAACTTCAGAGAATGTAACTTACCTCGTTCAGAAGAGGATACGTTAGCAAAGGCCTTAGTACAGTCCCTGATCTTGTAGCTGTACTTATGATCACCATGAAAACAGAGAGTAATCAGCAGAACTGCCCTTTCGTTTTTTTTTTTTTTCAAATATGATGCTATACTCAGAGGTCATAAAATGAGGCTTTTGCTTTTATTACCACTTCTTAGTAAGTAAGAATGACCATGGAAAACTCCTGAAAATGGTATTAAAATAACACTACGGAAAGATTCTGGACATGCTAATGTTAAATCACCTATAAATAGTCCTGCTAAATTCCTGTTAAGGCTACAAAAATGGATAAAAGCCATCCACATTCCATAAGTATGTGTAGGATCCATGTGCTCTGTGTTTGGTGATATAACCCATGCAACCCTCATCTTCAAAACACACAGTGACAAATAGGTGCAAGTGCATTTACAACACCATGGTGATAGATGTGCAAGTGTCATCACCTACCCATATGAGACACACTTCCTCCTAAAAAAATCAAATAGAGCCACTTTGTCAGTAACAGCCAAATTTACTTTCTATTAACCATCCTGAATTATAAACCTTTTAGAGGATTATTTCTGACAGATATGTTTACTGGTCTTCTGCAAGAGGTAGAGGCCACTCTTCTGGGGAAAAGGTGTCCTATTTAAAATTCTTCAGTACAGAAGTGAAAATGTCCAGAAATTCAAACTGAACCATGATAGCCCAGGTCTGTGTGCTCATTCTCATAAATAAGTATTCAATCTTTCACTCAACATGTATCATTCCCATTGAAGGCTGAACAACTGATCTTAGAAAGAAATTT
Organism: Platysteira castanea; assembly: GCA_013397175.1. Lineage (NCBI taxonomy): Eukaryota > Metazoa > Chordata > Aves > Passeriformes > Platysteira > Platysteira castanea. The sequence continues at coordinate 188,202 of VYXC01003790.1, read as the reverse complement.
TGTTTGTAGGATACCTGAGGAGGTAGATTGTGCTCCAATCTGGAGCAGACAAACGGGATTTTCTGTTTGGTTCAGCTATATAGTAATAAAGCTTATTGAAACCCTTCTAAATAGAGCAGATTCCATGCCAAACTGTTTTGCACAACTCCAAGTCACTCAGAAACTAATTGTCCAGCTTAATCAGTATTTAAGTTTCTTTGATACAGCCTAGGAAAAAAGGCAATCTGGCCATTATAGTGCATCTTACCCAATATTTCTAACAGTCATTATAAGTAACTTTTTTTATAAAACAATGTTTTTTCTCTAGAATAGCCACAGGCCAGAGAATAGACATCATTAAGCGGATGTGCGTGATGGCTGCAAGTTATACTGTTACAGCAAATCAGACCAAAGGAGGTGATTGCTGAAAATCTGGGACTCATTCAAGAAACAAGAAGCTGAGTTGCACAGAACCACACTTACTAAGGGCTGCCTGCACTGTTACAGCCTCCGACTCCTGCGAGTTTTCACTCAATCCTACAGCATTTGCAGCTTTCACACGGAAGACATACTGCTCTCCAGTTTCCAAACCATGAACAACAAACCTGGGTTAAAAAGATAGCATCACATATTAGTATATATTTTACAGGAACCATTCTACGCTGTAACATGAAATTGTTGTGTCCATTAAAAAGCTCAACTTCATGAGTGCTTCACAAAGGAAAATATTTCCAAGAGGGAAACCCAATACAATGACATGATGTAGTATAATATAATTGGATGGGACACTGGAGCAAAAATTGCAGTTCTCATTAGATTGTTAGTACTGATCTAGCAGGTTAAGTCAGATGAAATATAATATAGTCCCTCTGAACTTTGGCTTGCTAAATTCTAATCTATTCTGGGAAGGAACTCTATTTTTCACTGTACTTTTATAGCCATTGTCAAAAATAGTTTTCAGTTTTGATCTGAGGCTCTAGGTAATTACTGTACTAAATAAAATACTCAGAGCTGCCCTATTGTAAGACTTGTTAATGTATGAAGAAATGAATTTTTTTTTCCTTTTTTTGTGCTTTCCCAACCCCTTTTGATCAAGAATTAATCTCTAATTTTTCTTTGATCAAATTCCTTGACTATTTGAAAAAGGACTCATCAGAATACAAAGTCACTGAGTTAATAACTGACATAATACACTTGCGTAAACAAAACGATGTGCTTGTTATAGAAAATACAAAATACACATCTAATTTTCCATTTGGTGAGTGGTTCCAATAAAAATGAGTATGATTTTCACAGAGGAAGTCACTTGAAGAATCCCAAGATGAGGTTTGATATTTTCGGGAGGGAGTAAGAAATCATCAGAAATTCAAACAGGGCTAGTGTCATGACAAGGGAATTAGAAACAGGGCTACTGTCTTTTATCCAGAGATGTAACAGATCAAGGAGCTCTGATGTCTCTGGAATGGGACACTTGGGTTTCCTGCATAGTAGAGTCAGCTGCCAAAGCACGTTCGCCATCACATTTATAGCAGAAATGGCCTGACCTTTTGCCCTGTTACTCGTGGACTATGATAAAGCTTTAGAATTTCCTCTCCTTTCTCATACTCTTCCTCATGTGAATCAGGTCTGTTTACCCCATAGCATAATTCATACTTAAAAAAACATATTTTATACTTACTCATGTCCAAGACACTCAGAATCATGTCTCTAGAATCTGCTTTTAAAACACAAAGTCATGGAATAGAAAAAAAGATGTTTCTCTTTGGAGAAGAAAAAAAGTGAGAAGAATTGCCTTGCAATTTGGAAACCTGCAGACTGTTTTTCTTCACATTCATTCAATATTCTCCCTCCACTATAACCCTATGGCTTAGCACATAAAATGTCTTAAAAATATCCTACAATTTTCAAACTTCCTAAAATTATAGAAATATTATCAATACCTGTTATATTTAATAGGTTTATGGTTACTAGGTTCCCAGTGATTCGATCCCACCACAGAATAGTCAATGTAGTAGCCATATAAATCCTCTTCATGTTTTGGTTTATCCCACTGAACTACAACTGATGTTTTTGTATTCCTTGTGGCCACCACCTGTCCAGGTGCAGATGGCAAAACTAAGAAAAAGAGAGAAAACATATACTATTAGAAAATACATAAAAATAAAAGTAATTTGAACTAGATGAAGCAGTGTATAATTTGGTCATATTTAATCACCACAGCTATGACTACTCCTACCATGTTAGTATTGTTATATGATACGTATTTTAATATATTTCTTTCACTTTAAGTCTGGATACCTATTTATGTGTGTGTATACAAATATATATACTTTTCTATTTTTTTTTTTCTCAGAAAGCTCTGTGAGGCTCCTTACCTTTATGATTTTATGTAGGTTTATGATAGTCAATTATAGGAGTATGTATTTTCAAATATGAATGAGGATAGTAGCATACAGGTATGAAAATGTTCACTCAAAAATTCTCTCTCAAATAAGAGGTTGAAGTATAGCTTACGTCCTTGTAGCATTACTGTGTCAGTAGGAAATGCACATAAATTATAGAGATATGATATGAGGATTAAGAAATACTGTCTTACAGTCAACTAGTGTTAACCCCAATTCAGAAAATAGGAACTTCTCAGGACAACTTTAAACATATATTTGAGTGCAAATAGTTTATCTAAAAGTAGCTAGATGAATGTTATAGAAGCATAGGAACGTTGGTTAGAAGGGATCTCTGGGAATCATCTAGTTCACCCTATCACTGAGAGTGGGATCATCACCAACGCTGAAGTAGTGTGTCAGTCATGGGTTTGTTCAAGTCTTGAAACCTTCTGACAATGGAGATTTCACAGCTTACCTGCACAACCTCTTCCAGCACTGCACTCTTGTACCTTGCACCTTTCTCATTAGAAGAGTATGTCCAGCATGAACTTACTAAGCTACAATATTTGGCTCTTGCCTCTATTTGTCATTTGACAATGCTGAGAAGTTTGACACCATCAACTTTGTAAGTCTTCAAACCAAACAAGCCCAGGTACACCCACCTCTCTTCATAGGTCACAATCTCTAATCCCCTGGTCATCTTGGTTGCCATCCAGAGAACCTCTCCAATTTACAACCATCCCTCTTTACTAAGGAAGCCAGAACTGGGAAACAATACTCCAGGACCAACCTCAACACCACCAAGAAAAAGAGGATAAAGCTTCCTTCAATCTGTTGGCTACAGGACTCCCAGCATACCATAGTATGCAGTTTACTGTACATGCAATAAGAGTTCATTGTTGGTTTACATTGATATGAACAGAGGAATGTGCATAAACAGAACTGGAAACACTGAGATCTAAATGCAAAAACCAAAGTCTTAGCAAGAACCAACATACAGTCTGTACACTATAAAATATCTGTCTGAGGTTTCATAATGTAAGAGACTGAGGCAATGTCTCAGCCTAGCACGACACGTTAAGAAAGGCATCTAGTACTCGCCTTTTGAAGATATTTTTGTTTTCTCAGATTGATACTGCAGACAACTTCAAGCAGCATGAAACAAAAGAAAGGCAGCATGTTTTCCACTTAGTCTTTCAATATTAAAATGAAAATTAATACTTACACACTACTGCGCTATATGCAATAAATCTGTAAGATTAAATGTATTCAGTCTGAGATAAATGTACCTACATTCAGGATCTTATGTGTGTCTACAAGCACATATTCTTAAGCTGCCACTATAGTCAAAGAGCTAGGGCTTAATTCAGTTACCCAAATAAATTAATTCAGGGCCATTTTGTCACTTCTTCATGAAGTTGTCAGATATGACTTGGGAGACAATACCTGCAGTCCTCTGAAAAGGCAAACTGAAAGCATTTGAAAAGCATGTCTCTTTGGCTGGTTAAACTCAACCTTCCATCAGGGGTTGGCAGGGTCTTGAAAATTATTCATCTCACCCCAAAACAGACACTGTATAGCTGGGTGACATGGGGCAACTCATGGCAACATCAGCCATCTTATCTTCCAGGCTCCAATTGCCACAGTGAGCAGAGGCATCTACTGCCCCTGTAGATACCTACATGGAAATACCTAAATTTAGATTTTAATCTCAAATGGAATACACCTTTACCACTCAGTTAAATTGCATAATTTTAAGTGTCATTTATGATGGCCTAGGGTATCCCATCCAATCTTTAGTTTGTGCTCATAAGCTACCCATAATCACTGTGCAATGACTGCCTTCCCTATGAAGGTGTCTCAGTCACCCTTAAGAATATCAAATGACAGATACTAAGTGCAGGCAAGTAAAACAAGCCATGAGTTTCAGATATATTTTAGCTCAGGTGGCAAATTCTGTCTCTGAAAAAACTCCTGAAGTTTCTCTTTAAAATAGAATCTTCTGCTTTGTGCTTAACTTAAAGCTGTGAGTTATTCAGAAGGTGTTGTGTTAATCCCTAAGGGTTAGCTTATTTTCTGTACTAAGTGAAATAAATACAGTGTTTTTATTCCCTACCTTGGGGAATGTTGAATGGTTTAAATAATTTATATGCATTAATGAGACATCAAATCAGGAATATATGAAAGCAAAAGATGCTTTTCTTTATCATGTAGTTACAGATCAAGCTGAAAGTATGGATTATATTTTTTAACTATGGCATATCAGATACTGTAAATATTTTTTATATTACTAGAAAGTCTACTAGTAAGATATGTGCACTTAAAGTGACAGTTATCAATACATCAATCTGTTATGTGTTGCATCAGCAAAACTGTAGAACTAAAACAAATATTTGGAAAACAAGATGAATAACCACTCCCTAAATTTTCATTTGTGTTTTTGAATGTGGCCCCAAGATAAACATTTCATTCAGAAAATCACCACTGATTATGTAGTTGCATCTTTCCCTTTCCCTGAAATCTACTCATCTCCATGCCACAGCAGCAGTACACTAGCATTAATTTGCAACTCAGAATAATAAGAGAGAAATGAAAGGCTACCTTATCTAGCTGAAACTGTAGGGAATTAGGTAGTATGTAATTACTTGAGCCTGAAAATATAATCATCAAAGTTGGTGATTAATCTATTTTTTTGATGTCACATTAATAGAACACTGAAGAGTGAATAACTAAAAATAATTTAATTTTACACTGATTATTGTTTTCAGTAGGGAGGATGTCATCACTAGGAGAATTCAGGAAAGTCTCTAAAATTTAGCTTTTTGGTCTTTTTTAAATCCTTCACAGAACTGAACACAAATAAAGTGAGATACTATTATTGTAGTTATACTTATCTAATGAGACTTGTCTATTTCCAGTTTGTAAAAGATCTACTTTTTTTAGTATTAACGTATTACAATTAATACCTTACCAATAGTATCTTGTGGTTGTATAGGTTCTGTGATTTCAGATGGATCACTGATGCCATGTTTGTTTGCTGACAACACTCGGAAAACATACGGTTTTCCTTCTGCAAGGTCAAACACTGCATAGCGAGGAGATTTTACTGCAACCTGTGCATTGACTCTTTGCCAACTTCCACTGCCAACCATGGACTACAAAAAACAACAAAAAAAAGCGCCATGAATCATTCCCATGAACTGTCAAAAAATTAACATATTGCTGTATTGCATCCTGTCCTAAATTTCATGTAAGAGCTATGAGAGAAGAATCACTCTAAAATGCCCGACTTAAACATATGCAAATTCTCATAGCTCGTGCATTCCATTACTCTACAAAAAGGACTGAATAGCTCACTGTCTCCTTGCCTTGGCTTCAATACATGCACACTTGTACATACAGTCAGCCTTCTTTTAGGGCCATGGCTGTCAACTGTGATTGGTACCAAAGGAATTACTCTCAGGTCCTGCAAACCCAAAGGTTTGGAATCAAACAAACAAGCCCTAATCCAAATTCTGCAGAAAGGTACGGACGGAAATGTTACTTTACTCACTACTTTATCTTTATTTATTCTGTTGAGTGAGGTCATGTCCCCTGAAAGCATTCATCAAATGAAGTAATTACTTTTGAATATTCTCAACGCAGCAGCTGAGCTTATCGTCACTGCAACTGCACATGGAGGAGAGCAAGCAAATCAGTACTCTGAGAGAAGTCTGCTGTCCATTAGACTTCCCACATAAACTCTTTATTCTAACCAAAATTTAGTTATGGAGTCTTCCAGAAATTTTAGTAAAACCCAAGTGCCTAAGAAATAGATTGAAGAAAATTTCCTTGGCACATAGATAGGTGCATTCAAAATACATGTTCATAAAATTTTGGAACAGTGAGTCTGGGAACAAAACCTGATAGACTGTGAATTTCTTAGAGGAGGAAGAGTGTTTAATGGGTGTTTAGAAACTACCCTGTATATAATGACACCTACAACAGCTAAATAATGAAAATGCAAACAGCTCAAGTCCATACATCAAAATCTTTTTCATAGGTACTGAACCCACCTAGTGTTCTCAACAGAAAAAAGAAATATAACATCCATTTTCTTCATAATAAAAAGCTGGAAAACATGAAATAAATATTATTTTGCTGTATATTTTACTTCCTTCCGTGAAAAACATTATTTTTTTCTTTTCACAAAGGATCAGCATCACATTTTGTTCTACAGTTTGATTTGATTTATCTGTTTAAAAAGTATTTCAAGAGAACATAGAAAACTCATTTCCATTTTGTATTTCTTGATGGCTTTACAAATACATTTTTATTCTTCAGGACTGAATCTTCTTTATTTTAAATAAAATAATTAGAAACATTTCTAAATTAACAGATGACAGTAGAAAGCAAAAAACAAACATTCACCTATGAACTGACTAAGCCTGTTCATATATATTAAGTATTTATGCAAAAAGATTTTAGATTCTGGTATTAATTAGTATAAGGAACCTCTTTTTTCTAATAATAGCCTTTTACTCCTCATTCTCACTTTCCTTCAGTAAGTTTGGGGCTTAATTAAGACACGTTTTTTCATCCTTGTCACTGCTATGTACTGTTTCTGGAGCTATATAAATTTATTATTAGAAAACAAACAGATAACATATATTTTCCAAATCATTCTTAGAATGAAATTCAGCTAATTAAATGTAGGTGTTCACTCAATGGAAATCTAGATCTGAGCTTTTTGTCTGGGCTATGTCTGCACATTCTGTAACTAACAACGTATTTCCATAACAAGAGCTGGTTCAAAATCCTTACACCAGTATTCTTGAAATTATAGATAAGAGAAGACATATGTAACTGGGAATAAATGCAGAGGAGGCATAATATTTTATTGCATAGAAAGAAAAACTAGATACTTATTTCTGTGAAAATTTTCATTGCTTCTTTTGATTGTAAAAGGCAGAGTGGGAGAAATGGACATACTTGCTGGAAAATTTAACTAGTGAGCGGTCTTCAGTTTACACTGCTGTGTTCAACACCCAGCAGGTAATTGATGATGAAGAATGTAGAAATGGCCTATGGAGCTCTTTTGAAGTGGAGATTTTATGTGTCTGAGAGGGAAAAGACAAGCTGGGGGCTGCAAAAAGAGGAGTCACATTAGCAGGATGGCCGGGAAATGAACTGTGGAGGAATGTGCAGAATTTGAGATGTGGGAAGAAGAAAACTTTCATAGTAAGGGCCTGAGAAAAGGCTGTTACAATATTCATGATGCAAATTGAATGTGTGGCAGTTTCATGGACAGGTTTAGTGTTTGTGGATTGTTAAGAGGGGGCATATGCTAGAGACATGATTCATAAAAACTAAGTATAACTTGACATGTAAGTGTTTTAGAGGTCAGACATGAGGCCCATACCTGCTGGGAAAACTTTGTAACAAGGTACTGTAATCCAATATAATTTAAAAATATAGCTCAGGGACAGATTTATCTGAATTTTATTCACTTAGGTGGGTGAAGAACAAACCTTTCCTACTGTGAACACTGAAGTCCCCTTTCAATTCAAAGAGAAGAGGACAGCAGCCATGAAGACTACCAAGGAGCAGTGAATCTGAGACAGGCATCTGCCTCTTTGCTGACCTTACGGGGGATAAATTGGAAATGTCAGTGCATAGTAGAGGGTGCTGTAAGCCTGCAAAAAGTCAGGATCAAATTATGAGTTACAAAAAGTGAGGATCAAAGTATGAGTTACTGTTTGTTCCTTGCTCTACCCCAGGATTAACAGAAACTTCCCTTTAATATAGAAAGACTGAAAACTTACAATCAGGCCAGTAGGACTGTGAAAACTATAGATGTTTCTTTCCTGTTTTTTTAACTGCTACTTTACATAGGTAATTTGTTCGCATTTAGACAGCAGTAAGCAAACAGCATAGGGGAATCCTTTTCCCTGGACCTTGAATTTCAATGCTCATTAAATCTTGCAGTAAGACATTTGACTATCCATGCTTCACTAATATCCCACTTAGAAATCCTACAAGACCACAGAAAGTGTTAGTTTCGTTGTTCATTCTGCAGTTCTGAAAATGGGTTGACTGTAATTGCACACAGCAATGAAGCACCTTACAACAGAGCACCACTCTCCAGTACAGTACCTTCTCAATGAAATACGTCAGTGGCTCCCTGCCACGGGGAACAGGTGGATCCCAGCTGAGTACAACATATGTTTTGCTGATTTCTGAAGCATGTACATTGGTGGGAGGGCCTGGAATCTGAACATCCCCTGTAAGATTAATAAATGTAGCAAGTGTTAAACAGCAGATTAACTCCTGGGTCAGCATTCATGCTACAGCTCATCTTTCTGATTCAACTTTCCCACCCTGCACTGCACCCTGGTCAGCTATTATGGGCTATGATATCATCTGTGCAGTTCACCTGATCACTCCAATTAAATTTTGATAAATAAAATTTCAGTATTAATAGCTAGTTACTTACTTTTTCAGTAGAAGTTTAATATGCTCCCTGAAACTCTGAATTTGTGACACTTCTTTCTTTGATCACATTTGAATTAGTTCAATCTGCTCATAAAAAGCCTACTCACTATATGCAAATATTTGTTTATCAAAGACAGAAGTCTAAAGAGTTTTTATGAGAAATTAGAATTTTAAAAATAGCTGGAAGGGGAGTACAATGAGAAAAGCACCCTTAAAACAGAGAGGAAAGCAGAAAAAGGAGCAGAACCTATTAGCAACATATCTTAGGACAGGATGGTATTATCAGCTGTATAGCTAAAGCACTTCTAAAATCTACAAATCAGAGTCATAAAAGTAAGTCGCCAGCCCTCTGATGGCTCCACCACACCATGTGGCCTGACCAAACCCCACTCACTCTGCAGTGTTCACAGGAGTGTTAGAGACAACCTCCCTACCCCGGGCTAGGTTGGAAGAATTCAGCTCAACCTTTGATGGTCGTGCTCACTGACTGCACTAGGAGAAAAAGCCGATTCTGCTACCCAAGGAATTACAATGGGATAAAACAGCAATAGATAGTAAGTGACCTATGATGGACCTGTGATGGACCTGTGATGGACCTGTGATGGACCTCTATGCAGGCACAGCTACACAGCCCTGAAGAAGCTTCAACTTGGTAGTAGGTCAGAAATAGCAACTCAGCAGATACCTAAAAATGTTATCTTTATGGCTTGTGATAGAAAAAGAAAAAAGCTTTTCTCTTTGAAGGTAAATTTTTCCACTTCTCAGGTTAGAAAAGTGCATATATCCTCTAAATGTTTAAGATTTGTCTTTAAAAAAGAGAAAAATGTTTCAATAATAATCTCTAAATCATGGCAGTGATATTTCAACTAGTTATATATCATCTGTAGAATGAACCAGGCTCGAAATATACCCTGATACTATTTCATCATATATATTTCCCAAAACAAAACTAAACCTTTTTTAAAGCAAACTGATATATCCAATGAAAATTTATTTCTCACAATGTTTTCTGAATTTGATTTCCTACAGCTGCATTTTTTCTTTCAGAAAGGGGCATGAATCAGCTGAGTTTAAGATGAAATAGCTGACATATAGTCAAGAAAATGACAATAATCCTTCATAGCATTAAGACAAAAGGCTTCCAATTGATTTCAGGTAACGAAATCTCAACATGTTTTCTTACAGTCTTGAGAAAAACAAAGCTCCCACACTTTGTAATGATATAACACAGTGGTACAGTACGGTTCCCAGAATGGAACATCATCCTACACTAAAAAGGAAAACCATTTCTGATCTGTGAGACTGCTCTTTCAGAAACAGTCTCCAGTCTTGGGGATGAAAGTAATGATCTACATAAGGAGTAATATTTGAATATTCATACTCTATTAAATATGCACATTCATGTGACAGAAATCCAAATATCATTATTTATGCCTATGCCAAAAGTGGTTGTATATACTGCACCTGATCATTCTAAGGCAATCCTGAGAGCAGGAGAATGTTCTGTGAAGCCAAGCAAGACAATTATAATCTGATATTATAATGTGCCTCTGATTCTATAATATCCATATCAATTCATTTAGGGTACTATTGTAAAAACAGAGAAAATTCATCTGTCCTGTCCATGCACTCGGAAAACGATTTAATGTCTGATTCTCCTTCAAATTACATCTGTTCTCAGGTGATTTCTCTTTTACTGTGTTATTATTGGAGTTACAACTTTATAACCTTTGTGGAAGAGAACACACAGGCACTTTTTTTAATTTTGAGCCATTATAGTTAACACTTTAACAGTTTAAGTGTAAAGAAGGTCATTATTCAAGCCTAGAAAATAAATCATCCCATAGAGAAACAACCAAAACCAGAAGAAATGCAAACTTTATCTCAAAAGTTGTCAGTGATCTCTCCAGTTCTGCTGAGGAAAAACATTATTTAGTCTATAACCTTAACCTTAGAAAAACATTATTTAGTCTATAACCTTAACGTTAAGAATAACCTCTGTATTCATGTAGATATATTAATTAAAGAATTGAGATAGATTATGTAAGTTTTTATGAGAATGGCAATATCTTGCTCAGATCATCAAAATCAGTCAAACAAACCTATACTTAGCTCCCAGAAGGCTAGAAAAGGGGAAATATGGGCAATCAAATGATCGATCAATTGGGCAGTTAATTGTTCAGCCATTTAAACTCAGCTTAGCACTAGTCAAAGTAAAAAGGTGAGAACATTCTGTCGACACATCATAAAAGTTTTGCTGTTGAGAGTGCGATGTTCTCCATCCTTTTAGACCTAACCTTTCACTTGTGTTCTCTCAATCTTGCAAGCCATAAGATGTCTTTATTTATTCATATAGAGACTTTATCACTAGATGAATTTCTTTCCAAGTCATGTTTCTAATTATAATGCAAAATTCCTGGAGCATAAGCAGATGGACTGAAATTGTAGAAATGCTACATACCTTCAAGGTCATCCTTACTGATCACGATCTTTCGCCCTTCATCCACATGAACAGCTATTAATCAAAATATTCAATTAGTTTCTCAAACTAGTTCAATATATTTATAAATTTTGCAAATTATTGTTTTTCACCTGTTCAAAAGCCTGTATACCTCTGTTTCTATAATGTTATTAAATCGTTGCCCAGATGGAGTCAACTCAAAGTCATATACTGGTTTATTCACTTTCATAGGAAAATAGGGCATGATAAGACAGTGCTATTTAAAGATGTGCTAAAAAGCAAGAGTCATAGTCACAGCAGATGGATTTGATTTTGAGGCAGATTAGTAAACAATTTTATCATGAACTGTGTTTTTGTTACAGGAATTAATCATAAAGCATACGGATGTAAAACATGTAACAGAAAATGCATATTCAGCTCAGATTTCACAGGCAACATCGAGGCAGTGATCTGAAGTATTCATAATTACTTTAATGCCCCTCTGACCAAAAGGAACACACAAAACAGAAGGTGTGCAAGTACATGATATCTGCACAGGGGTTTAGGACAAGGCTAAATCAATAAAACTACTCCCCAGAGCAAGCTGGCTTACTTTGTTCCTGGAGAAACTCTCATAGTGCTACTCTACAGTCTGCAGTGAGATATTCAATCAAAAGAAGAAATAAACTCTACTCCTTAGGTTAACTGAGCAAACAGAATCTTAAATAAAATATTTTGGTTTTAAAAAAAGAAGTCTTGAATAACTTACTTTGTGTTCTCTCCAGGTCAGTGGGGTCAAGCGCTGCAACTGGTTCCGAGGGTCGAGAAGGCCTGCTAATGCCAGCACTGTTCACGGCCCTCACGCGGAATATGTAAGACCGTCCCTCATAAAGACCAGTCACAGGATACTTGCAGATTTTTACAGGAGCATCATTGCACTGGACCCAGTTTTCCAAACCTACTTCACATCTTGGAATAGCAGAAGACAGCATTTGTCAGTACCATCTCACAGTAAATACGCTCTGTACTACACACACCAGGTCAGAACCACAGAAGTCACTTTCGCTAAGCTGAGGAGCTAAATCATACATCTCATTAATGAAAGTCACACAGCTTTATACACCCTTCTCTGATCAGAGAACCAACTCTCATCCTGTTCATATTTTTTTCATAATGAAAATGTCATTTTTCTTCCACGGTTTTTGGCCTTTTCAAATCTCTCTGCTTCCCTTCTGTTTAGTTCTCTTCCTTGCCATATAAAGAATAAATTATTCACTTTCATTTTTAATATTCATCTCCACATGAGATTCACCTAATCATTTCCATCTCTTCCTTGTCATATTTTCAAGCAAACTTCTTTGTGCCTTTCCCTCCCAAAATGGCTGGGCCACAGAGTATAGGAGTCATCAAGAAGCAGAGTGATGTTCTCATGCTGACTTCTTTGTGTGTACATACATATTTTGTGTCCTACTACTATAACCTTTTGTGCAGAAGACTCTCTTTTGCCCTCATGGTACCAGAAAAAGGTCGTGTCATGATCAAGGGCACCTTGGCACTGCAGTTACACAAGCAACGTGTCAAATGGCACATCTGACTAGATTATACACAATATAGGTGAAATGCTCTTATGCTCCATGCCCTGCATAAATTGGATATAGATGGTAAAGTCCCCAGCTCTCAAGTTAATTTCCTCATACTGACTGCCATTCATAAACCACTATTTTTCCAGCTATTCCCAGGCAGTTATCATTGAATTAGACCAAATGACAGGGTAGAAAATAGCAATGAGCTGGAAATGTTGCTTGTCAGTGCAGAGCCGTATACATTATGAAATCACTTCAGTAATGCTTTGCTGACTGACAGTTTCAGACACTAAGCATCAGATGTTCTGCTCTGGCTAGAAGGAGCAAGCATTCACTTCAGTGGAAGAGACATGCAAAACAGTGTTTGAATCCCCTGCTCACAATGAGCTGAAATCCCAGCAAAGTGCAAAGCTGACTGAAGGACAGAGGCCAGCCAGTCTGATTTAAACTACCAGCTCTCAGGAGCACAGGCCTTGAGCTCCTGATGTACTACATTTAAGAAAGAAATAAAAAGATAATGTAATAACTCCTAGGTTTCAGTTTTTGCAGTACAGAGATTAAAGAGACTAAATCTAATTCGAGATGCCCATGGATTCTAGCTTTTATAAATTAAATACTGTCAGGGCTCATTCTCTGATGTGCCCACATCCATACTATTGAACATTTTAAGTGTATGATAAAATGTGTCTGCCTGCAAATATTACTTGGAATGGCCTCCAGCCCCTGCTAATTCCCAGACTGTGCCCAGAATTGCTTGTGAAAGTACTAAATCATCTGGCTAAAAGTTTGCCAGGGAACAATCTAGTAATTTAACACAGTGTGTAACTGAGTTCCAGTGCCAAGTGTCTGTAAAAATATATCTAAAGAATAAACACATTGAAAGGATATAATGGTAATTTTTTTTTCTCTTCAGTATATACATATTTCTGGAAATTTACAAAATTAAATAAATGCTAAAGTTTACATACTTGTCAACAAAATATCCAATAACTGGGCTCTCACTGGTTGTGTTTGGTGGTTTCCAGGTAACAATAACATAGTCTCTGTTAGCATCATGGCATTTAACATCCATTGGTGCCCCTGGTGCTCCTGCGATCAATGCATCGGCATCTGGACCACAAATAAAAATAAATTGGTTTTGACCCCAACTCCTCTGAAATATATTGAAAAGGCAAAGGGAAGACTTCCAGTTCATTGTATTAATTGTTCATATGAATGGAAGCCCAAACATTTCACGACATACTAATTCACTACAATAATCATTCAGGACATTAATGTCTATATTGTTACACCGATAAAATGTTCAAGGATATTTCTGAGGATGGAAAAGCTTTTTAGGAATCAAACACCTATTATTTTTCATGAGAATTTAAAGCCTAACCCAACCGTGTGTTTTTGATGCTCTGTCACACTGAAAATGGTGACTGAGTGTGTTACTAGTCAGACCAAGGTACTCAGTAAAGAACAGGTAGCCCAGGAAAACAAATCTCTTAAAGAATAAAAAATTTGAAAGCTCCTGGACCATTTATACTGTTACATTTTATTTGTGGTCTTATACCTTTAAGATATCCTTTTGTGGCTTCATTTTGAGAGATATTGGGTAATCTGGACCCACAACTCCTAATGAAATCTTGTAACAGGTTAAGTTCTCTCCCTTGAAAGGAATATTTCTATAGCAAAAAACCACTCTGTATAGAGTCTAAATTTATAGAGTCTAATCCAAATCAGTTGTGAAGTAGTTTGTGCTCTATATCAGATCACAGCCTACACGAAAAAAGGCAAGAGAATAGGCAACAGACTGCACTAGAGACTCCAGAGGACATAGCTCAATGCCAGGGTCCTGGGCATGCAAAGAGATCAAATATAGTATAAAATGGAAAAGAGAAGTACATAAAATTCATCCATCACTACAACAAAAACTTCTAAGAAAGTTTTTATATATTAGTGAGTGTTTTTTACCTGAGTGCTCTCTTTCTTGGAAGGTAACCTGGACATAAAAAGCTTTAGCAAATTGTTTCTAATAAGACCAGGGTGCCAGAGGGGCTTGCTCAAGACATACAGCAAAGCTGATGAAGCCCTTGCACCAGTCCTGTGAGGAAGTTGGATTTCAAACCCCTGAAAAAGACATTCAACCCCTCTACCCCACACAAACTGTCTGGATGACACTTCCACAAAGCACATATATTCCAATATGTTTCCAAGAAGAACAAGGTTTAAAATTAATACAGCTACAGTGGCTTCAGTGAGGCTGTTCCAATTTGCCCCCATCAAGGATGTTGTCCGATGTATTTTAAAGAGTGAAAGAGCTGCTCAACCAGAAATATTTTCATCTTTCAATGAAAAAAATATAAAACTGAATACTAAGTTCCGCTCACAGGTGCATGTGGAAGCTTATTCTCACTTCACTGAGAGCTGTGCATGGAAATGTGATGAAAAGTTCTGACCTTTATTCTATTTTAATACATTTATCTCCTTTTATCTATGTCTCTTGTGAAAACTGTATTTCTTCAGTCAGTTAATTTCTCACTTTGCTTCTTTTCTATGGTTAATGACATAACTATGACTGGTATAGTGGTGGGAATATTTCTTTTGCTTTTTCCTGCATGTATCTCTAAGGTCAGGCACAGGCTGTGAGAATGCCCAGTGAGGCTCATTCCCAGTTTCCAATCTCTAAAGCTAAAACCATCACAGTGAGAACTGAATGTATACAAAGATGTTTATTTCCTAGCATGAAAGGAGATGACAAAGAAACAAGCTGTTTCTTCACAAGAACGATTTCTCTGGTTCTTCAGGAAACAAAATGTCCTCAGAGCGTGCTCCTCTTGAAGCTCCCCAGTCATGTAAGGTGACTGTTTTTTAGTACAGACTACTATGTACCAATCAAATTACTATGAAATACCACAGGGCTGAATTTCCTTTGTACTTCAGTTATTACATGGGATTGTTTCATAAAACTAAACTTTATAATGTTTTTTAATTTCTCCTCAAGAAACATTAAAAGTTTACCTCGTACAAACAGGTATGCACTGCATTCACTGATTCCACCTCTTGAAATCATGCGCAGCGTGTATAAACCTTCATCATCTTTGTTCAGATGAGTAAAGGAAAGAGCTGCCTGGCCTTCTCCAAAATACAGCTTTGTCCACTTGGAGTCCTTTATCAGCACGTCTGGAAGAGAAGACCCATCAGACATGTTACTGTGCTGCCAGAACAACCTGTATCCTAGAGCAGTTCTCTGCTAACCAGCCTCAAAAATTAATATTCATGCACTTTTGTTCAGAATGATAATGCTTTGGTGCTATGAAAACTCTACAGAGGGTAAGTTGCATCTCTCTAAAATTACTTGATCAGTGAATTTTAGAGAGCATGAGGTCTAATACTACTCCACACAGTGCCAATATCAAAATTCCCATCACTATAATTTTTAATACACTGAGAGACAAAAATGTTGCACACATTTAGAAATACTGACATGAAAACCTGCCATACCCTGTAATGAATGCGGGGTGGAACCTTGTTTCATTTTGAATAAGTTTTGCTTCCTGTTCAGGTCAAATGTCAGTTTAGTCAATTTTTTCTTCCAAATTTAAAAAGTAGATTTCAGTTTTATCTGAAAACTGCTATAAATATACACCAAATTTAAATCTTCAAGGCATTCCTGTTGAGCATTGAATAAAATTAAATTTAAACCTCTCAAAGGTGAGAGGCAGTGACCCATGATTAATGCACATTAATCTGATTGCTTAGTGAAACTAGAGCAAAAGAATTAACAGGATATTTTATGTTAGCCAAGGGACTTTCTCATATCATCCTTTTAAATAGCTGATTGGATTATTTTGGATTTTTAACTCCCTAAGAAAGACCTATCACATACGAATTTATTGTAATCGATGCAGTAGAACTGTATTTAAAAGATCTGAATATCTATGAATGTTTATTATTCTAGTGCTTAAATAGATTTTGGAGCCGACACTCAAACAATTGCAAAGGAATCAGTGTTCTCACATACCAGCTGAGTTGCATAAGAAAGTACAAAACATGACACACATTCAGATAATAAAGCATGTAGAAGACACACACTACTAAAACTTACAGCAATAAATTGCATAATCAGCTAAGCATGCTGTAGTTTTATGAGAAGCACACAAACTAAATTTTGTCACATTCGTTCCCATGAGATCCTTAGTCATGAGATCCATACCTAGAAAATCAAGAGTGTCCCCTTTCTGTCATGCCTGTCACAATGGTACTCAGACTTGTGTAGAGAGACATGAAGTACTTTAAATTAAATCATAAAATATCTTCACCTAGAAACTTTAACCAATGCATGAGCCCTGTGGAAAATCCTAAGCAAAAAAAAAAGTTGATTAACCAGCATCTCTGAAAAGCTGGTCATGTATTTAGACTCCAAGCTTCAGGGGATTTGTAGCCATCTTAGTTTGAATATATAGAAATTGTAGGCAAGCCTGTAATGCTACTAAGGCCAGGCTCACCCATTTCCATTCTTTGTGTGTACCTGACAGCAGAAATTGACGAGGTAGTTGTGTTTGGTTAGAGCAGGAAAACTTCTCTCCCTCACACAAGGCCAAAGATCCATCAGAAATCAACAGAAGCCCTCTTTTTTTTAATGCAGTCTGGATGAATGACTTTGTAGGGAAGACAACTGGAGTAAAGTTTGAAGGCCTTAAACACATTTAGAAGTTCTAATAGAACAACTGTTCATACACTCGCCATCACAATAAAATTACAATTACAAGACTATTTATAGTCTATTCATGTGTTGTACTCTGTTATTTCTCCCAGAATTTACCAAAGGTCAAACCTTCAGGACACTAACCCTCAGGCAGTGTGTCTCAAGCCTCACATGCTGTTTTTAGTACGTAAGATAATTTTCCAAATACATTAGTCTGATGAAAATTCATACAAAGAGTGGGGAACTACTATATACTGAAACTTCTTTTCATCATGTATTTTTTGTTCTGCTGAAATTTTAGCTAGATTCTTCACTCCATGACTTTTCCTTCTGAAGTCAATTATTTTATTCTAGATTACAGTATAAATGGCTGCAGAATGCTAGTACATGTAACTTTATAGTGTTTATATTACATTAGATATCAACAACAGAAAGTTCCTGCAATCAGCTGAACTCATGTCCAGATTAGATATACATTCCTGAAGTATTTTTTTGATTTAGTTCTTTCAGTATCTTAAATGGTTCTTTCAGTCTCCTAAATTGTTCTAAGTGGGCCATGAATAATAGACATCATATTCATGCTTGTGAAATCCCGAATCAGTTCAGAGGATTTGACTGAGCTAACTTTTATGCCCCTAGGAGTCTGCTAGATACCCTCAATAAGGCTCACTAGTGTGAAGCTTATTTATGCTAGATAAACACATACTTGTCCTGTGTATAATTATTAGAAGTAAATCATACATATCCCTCTTAGGGCTTTAGTTGCTATTATTTGATTAACACAAACTGAAAAATTTTAGAAAGAGTACAGTTTGTCTTAATGCACAAGTAGAAATAAATATTACATCTCTAAAGAATAAGAATGTCTAAAGCACATGATGTTGAATAAATTATTAACTTCTCATTGCTTATATTTATGCATTGCCTCCAGCCCTCATGAGCCTCAACACAGAGAACTGTAGCACATAACAAAGGTTCATAGTGCATGAATTCCTGCTGTGCTTGAGAACAAGTTCTGCGAGTTAATGCACCTGTACACTTCTTGGAAATATTGTGATCCAGGTACTTGTAAGGAAGGACAAATCTAAGCTTGTTTGTAACATCCTATTTCATGTAACACAAGTAGAATAATGGGATGAACACCATCTGACCCCCTAGCAGAAACCTATTGGCTTTAAAGAGACCAAGTTTTCATCACAGGTTTTCACAGATAAGGACTTATTAAGTCCAATACAGGGGAAAACAAAGAGCATAGTGTTGTTACATATCAAGAAGGAATTATCTTGTCATTATGAAGGCACAAAGAGAAAAGGTCATAAAGTTTTGTTCATAGTGCAAGAGAAATTCATGTTCGATGAAAAGTGGAACAATATTGGCCATCCCTTGAAAATCAAAAGTTCTTCTTAGTTGCAGCTTCAAACTGAGAATTTGAGAGATCTGGTATCTTGAAAAACCGCATCCAGTAGGAGACAAAGTAAAGGTACCCTTGAAAATGATGGTTCATCTGAGAGTGAAATGAGTAATTATTTTTAGTTATTAAATATCCTGAAGTGTATAGTAAAATTCCTATATGCTTCAGTGGGAACAGAATCTGAATCCAAGGATCAGACTTAGATTTTAGGTTATTCACCAAACAGAAAAAGCCCTTCTTATTATTTCATATTTTTTACTTTAGTGACATCTAATAGTTCATCACAAGAAAGTCCCCACAATGACAGAACGAAAGAGTAAGTAGTAGTTTGTTCTCTGAAGGATCAGATGTGAATCTATGTAAAACTACGATGTACATGAAACGAAAGGCATAACAAGCAGTAACAAAAGCATCCTTTTTCTGATACTCCTAATCTTGAATTTTCCTGACTACCTTATTAATCTTACTGTCATCTCTTAGCTTATTCATCACATTTTGCCCACTACGGAAATTTTTGCCAACTTTCTCGGGACCAGTCCAAACATCAGTCTTGGAAGTCCACTGTTCTCAAATGTGGCCCCTTTGGAGAAAGGTCTAACTCTTCACAAATAACCAAGGCTTTCCTTAAATCCTCAGGTAGAATAATCACTTTAGAATCCTACACAGAGATTGTGGTTGGTGAAAAGCGGTGGGCTAAATATCTACAACAGGCTGCTATCCATTAGGCTCTAAGTAGCTAGTTTTATGTTTCAAAACCCTTTTTTGGTGAAATGAACAAACACTACTCATCCAGGGTTTGTGTACCATCCACCCCAGTATATGATAAGCTTAGTGATGTTATTTTGAGCACTTCATGGTAAGACTGCTTCACCTGGCATAATGTAGGTTTTCACTGACAAAAGAGGCAAGGTGAGAAACCTACCAACATGGCACATAAAAAGCAGAGCAAACATATGCATATCAGGCCTGGCTTCTATAAGTATTTCCTAACTATGCATTCATGTGATTTTAATACAAAATTCACAATAAATACTGGGGCAAGATTAAAGTGAAGACCCACACCCATACCTCAGTACTTCAAACTTAATTTCCTGCCCTGTGAGTACCCTTCAGTTCACTGGTCAGAGAATTCAACTACGAATCATTGTGAAATCTGACTTTAGATCTCTACCAAGTAAATGTTCTAACTATTGTGCTATCAGATAATAAAAGGTTATCTCCTATTTCTATTAACGTGTGCTCAAGAAAATATTGATAAAGTCACTTAATTGAGAATGAAGGACTATAAACTCTAGCTAGAGATATTTTTTTGCTCTATTCCAAATTTAATTCTGAGAATATGATACTCTAAACCTGACCTGTGTCCTCAGTGTCTCCTCCAGCACTTTCCAGGTAGCTTCTATTCAGTGTGCTAACTTACCATCTCTATACCACTCAGCACGAGGTCGTAGTCTTTTCAACTCTGGCGTGATCAACATAGAACACTTCAAGGTCAGTGTTTCACCTTCAGTTGCAAAAGTGACTCCAAACTTCTCCAGAAACTGGACATCAATGTGGGTGAAGCAAACTTCATATGATGGGGGCACTATGCACAAGAAAATGAAAGCATTCTTCAGTACAAGTAAACTGTACTTGGCACAGATTAGTGTCTGATCTGAGCAGGAGGTGGAGCTTTCTGTTATACTGTATGCTGATCCAGAAATTCAGATGGGAAAGAAAGAGCATCTGGATGGCTTCTATGGTAACTGAATGCTTAGAAAGCAAAGTCAGAAGAAGAAAGTTGTATTCAGTTTTCTCATCTGAAAAACGTTACTCTGACAAGAGGACATAAATTATCTAAGCAAATAGAAAAAAGGCTTACAGTGGAAGGGCATTACGGCAGCTGGGTGAGGCTCTCCCTCCTCTCTGAACCCTGTAAATAAACATACAAGAAATATTCAATGACATGAGCATTATATTTATTTATTGTTTTAAATATAAAGTAGAACTTACTTCTCACAACCACAGCACAATTTGTTGATGCCTGACCGTGGACATTTGTTGCAACTGCTGAATAGGTGGCAGAATCATCAAAGTCCGCTCTGAAAAGGGGAAGGAGAAAAACAGATGTCTCCTTATGCAAATAAAAATTCTCTTAATGATTGATATTAGAAGCTAAACTATGTCAACCATAAGGAAAGTGTATAAAGCTCTTCACTGGTGTCACACAGTGCAAGACATCGATGAAAGACAATCAGAAAGCCGCTACTGTTTTTAACTGCAGTTTTATCACAGCTTAGTGTGCAGGTTGGATTAGCTTGAGCAAACTGGAAATGACCTTTAGAGAATGATCAAAAGGAGAAAGCTGGAGAATGCCAGTCTGGTTATTCTCTTTCTGTATGTAACCTTCCTTAATCCATCTTGCTCATCTGCCATACTTTAGGACACAGATATGGAATAAGAGTACATGTGATTCTTGCTAGAATTCTGTATTCTATGGCTATTCCCAGCTGGCAGACACTGGTATTTTTTACTTCTCCCATATTTCAATCCAGGAAAATGATAAAAAATCAGGAACAGAGATTAAAATTGTTTGTGTGCATACATGGCTTGGTTATATTTTTTGTGAGAAAAAAATTCATTATGCAAGGACAATATAAACAAATATAAAACAAAAAATAGTTACTTGGTGCAAAACACTGATATATTGTCTCAATACATTCTTCCTTGAAGTTACATGAGCACATATATGACCAGCTGTTAGGATACAGGTGCAAACCTTGATGCCCCAGTTGTTTTCTTATTTAAATTGGAGTCCATCAGGAACAGTTTATTTAGTATTATATTTAATGGAGACCACTCATAAATTTTCAGTTAAGAGATACAATACTGTGCATGTATGCATTTAGTTTCCCCTCAGAACAAATTTGTGTCTTCTTGGCAACTGCCAAGTGATGAAATTCTGATTGCACTTGTCTTCTAAGAGGTCATATATCCCAGATGTGGGAGAAGGAGTATGTAAGGGTGTTTTATGGAAATTGCATAACAGGATGCCAAATTTGGAGTATGTAGCAGCTGTCACAGATGGATGAGACACCTATTTTTCACTTCTTGCATATGATCTAGACTGTGTTATATCATAAAAATACTATCTGTACCATGACGGCTAAAGCAAAACTTTCATCAAGTTCCATTAAATTGAGATTTATCTCTCTAAATTTACACATCTAACAGCTCCCCCTGGAGGCAACCCTTTAGCCATATATTTCACAAAATCAAGAAATCAATTACAAAGTTTATCAAACAATTAACTATCAAAGACATAAGAGTAAGTCTTAAGATTAGGCTACATAACTAAAAAGCCTGCAGCTGGGTAGAAAACCCTAGTACAGTCTGGATAGGTACAGTGAGGCTGAAAATCAATTTAAATGAATTGAAATCATAGAACCATAGAATTATTAAGGCTGGAAAAGACCTCTAAGGTCATCAAGTCCATCTGTCAACGCAGCACTACCACTATGTTAAACCATTAAACCATGACTTCGTGGGCCATGGCTACACAATTTTTGAAAACTTCCAGGGATGGTGACTCAACCACTTCCCTACGCAGCTTGGTCCAATGTTTGACAACCTTTCCAGTCAAGAAATTTTTCCTAATATCTAAACTAAACCTCCACTGGTGCAGTTGATGCCATTTCTTCTTGTGCTGTCACTTGTTACTTGGGAGAAGAGCCTGGTCCCACCTGGCCACGACCTTCTTTGAGGCAGTTGTAGGAGCAATAAAGTCTCCCCGAGCATCCTTTTCTCCAGGCTAAACAACCCCAGCTCCCTCAGCTGCTCCTCACAGGACTTGTGCTGCAGACCCTTCACCAGCTCCATTGCCCTTCTCTGGACATGCTCCAGCACCTCAATGTCTTTCTTGCAGTAAGGGGCCCAGAAATGGATACAGCACTTGAGGAGGAGCCTCACCAGTGCTGAGTACAGGGGGGCAATCACTGCCCTGGTCCTGCTGGCCACACTATTGCTGATACAGGCCAGAATGCCATTGGTCTTCTTGGCCACCTGGGCACACTCTGGCTCATGTTCAGCCTCTGCCAACCCAGCACCCCCAGGTCCTTTTCCTCTGTGCAGCTTTCCAGCCACTCTGCCCCCCAGCCTGCAGCACTGCAGGGGGCTGTTGTGACCCAAGGGCAGGACCTGGCACTTTGCCTTCTTGAACCTCACACAACTGGCCTTGGCCCATCGATCCAGCCTGTTCAGATCCCTCTGCAGAGCCTTCCTACCCTCCAGCAGATCAACAATCCCACCCAACTTGGTGACATCTGCAAACTGACTGAGGCTGCACTCGTTCCCCTCATCCAGGTCACTGATGACGATGTCAAACAGTTCTTACCCCAACACTGAGCACTGGAGATCACCACTTGTGACTGCCACTAGCTGGATGTAACCTCATTCAGCACCATTCTCTGGGCTGGATGCTATTTAACAGTTTGTTTTCATGAAGGATTTTAAAGAAATTATAATACCTGTTCCCAGAGCTATAAAGCTCTGTAAAGCTTAACTGATTCTGAACTTGTTTGAGAGATGTCAGACTTGACAACATTTCTTTGCAATGAATTTTTAAAAGCAGAACATTTTTTTTACTATCCAGTTCCAAACTATTTAACACTTGTGTAATAAAATGTTAAAAAGCAATATAAAACCGCAGCACAGAACAATTTCCTAAGGCATGTTTCTCTATACTGACATGTACATAGTTCATGCGTTTATCACAGTCTGGTACAGTATCTTACTATAATATCACAGGTTAACAACAAATGAAGAAGCTAAAAAATGTCTTACAAGGGGCATTGCAGAATTAACTGTTCTGGAGCTGTAAGGCATTTTCCTCACTCTGCTATATCCCTAATTTAAGAATCTATATATAGAATACACAGTAAATAGTGGAAATATAGTACAAAGTATATTTAATAACATATATTACATATTAGCAAATTAAACAGCATTCATCCCCAGAAACTGGTTCTTGATTGCCCTAGTGTCAGTGTTTTAGAGCAGCGCTTGCAATGGTTTTGTGTGTTCCAGCTCACCAAAAGGATTCCCACTCACAGCTCAGGAGATAGTAAGGGACATTTTCCAGAAAGCAGTCAGGATGTCTGACAGCCCTGTCCTGAAGGGTGAGAAAATTAGTCTATCTCACACCAGGAGGTCGCTGTGGCAGAGGATGTCTTCAATTTGCTGTGTCAGGCAGAGGCCAGGAGTGCATTTCCTAGGCACTGGTGGCAGGTATATGCCACAGCATGCGCTGCAGTCCTCGTCCCCAGATACCTGCCCTGTAAAGGCGTCCTGCCCTTCAGGCCACAACCCAGGCCTCTCACCACCTGTGGTGGGTTGGTTAACCCATGACACCATCCTACCAAAGACCTACAGAAGTGCACAATATCTTCCTACCACCCGCATGTCCAGGTTTCTCCTGGATGAGCTAGACCCTCCCGGAGGATGGTGCACACTTAGGCCTGGCAGGACATTGCTGGGGGAACCCTGCTGTGTTTGCTGATCAGGCCTGATCCCTCCCTGGCCTGGACGTGATTTGACAGCACACAGCACCCGTGTCATAAATGAGTGAGGAACATTACACCAGCACTGCTGCACTAGGCCATTTCCTCACATAAACAAAGCACTACTTCAGGCTGCTTCACTTCTCTCAAATCCAATTTAACTGCTCTTTAACATTTTGTTGTTGCTATGGAGTGTTAACAACAAAGATAAAAAAATCAGCATTTCTTGACTGAAGTTAAATCTGATTAAATCTCACTTTAAACCCGTCATCATCTGCTCTCAGTGTTGGCTTCATTTTCTAGCAGAACAACAGATAAAATAGTTAAACAGGAACCAATATCTATAAGAATTACACAGGATTTAGGATCTAAAAAGAGATTTATTGTTAAAAAGCAGGTGGCCTAAAAATAATCCAGAAATTAGAGAAATATGTACTGTGCACTAACTTGGGGTCCCAAACTGTGCTACACCATTCAAAGTGTTGGGAGTTTAAAAGTGTAAGAACTGCAAAGTAGTCTCCCTAAAATGAAGAAGCAGAATGGCAGATAGCAGATTAACTTTTCAAATGGATGTACATCTGTGCTTTTCTCAATTCCCTCACTGTAGTTTTGCTCTCCTAAGAAATAGCAAAATACATCTTTTGATGAGATCCTTCTGTTTGTAATGGTGTCCAAGGTAGAGAAAACAGAGTATGATCCTAAATATCTCTAGAACAGACAGAAGCTTCACAAAGGGGTCATATCTTTAGCCAAAAGAAGCTCAAAATCTGAAAGTAAATATTTGACAAAAGTTAGTGATAGAGTTATAATTAATTTTCTCAGGGAGATCATAAGAAAGAAGTAACTGACCAAATAGCTGACCACATTCTTACAGCATCCTTTGTTTTTTATGAAGAGAAATGAGGTACTTATGGTTATTATGAACACAGAATTTCCCAGGCCAGGCACTTTTTGCTATTTAAGAGGTTATAACAACTATACCCATTTTCTGTAGCTTACTGCTTTGAAGGCAATTTAAAATTCTTTGCTATGATCACTCATCTGACTCTCCAGGAGAGAAATAAACCATCTTAGACAGCCTAGTACTCACTGAAATACCTTTAAATCTTATATTGTAAATGTAGGGTTTTAGTGGCTAGGAGCTAGACAGCACTTTTGTTTCATATCCATTATGAAGAAAGTTGGACAGGATGGCAAGTTACATAAGGTTCTGACTTTCCTTTGTGCCAGGTAATGCTCAGATGGAGGATTATCCTTGAAATTATCTATTTCCCTGTATGCCAAAAAAATCTTAGATTTCCTAAATTGCACTGTAAAGTGCACTGAGCCAAGACCAGTTAGAAACCACATTTGAAGTACCCAGGAGGCAAGGTGTGGTCTAACAGTTATTCTTGTTTTATGATGGAGAATGCGTTTTTCAGCCTTTACAAAGGTCAGATAAAATATGCGTAGAGTACATTTAGATAGCATAAAATGTGAGTGCAGAACTGTATCTGTCCCAAGGTACTAATACTTTTTGTGAAAATTAAATTGCTCTGAATCCACATGAGGTTCTGAAGTGCTAATGCTTGTGTGAGGAATATTCCCCAGGCAGATATATCTATTTAAAATGCATATATTCATCCAGCTGCCTAGTGTAGATTTAAACACAGAAGTTAAGAGTGAAATAGCATCTTTGCCTGAATTAGAACACAATTCAGCGCATGTAAAGAACGGGAGGCAGTACGTAGTAAATTACAGAGTTAAAAATTACTCCTTTGGATCCAAGTGACAAAATTTTCAGTGTTATAGCTATACAACATCAAAATGTGGAAATACTCTGCAGAATTGCCATCTCCTGTGCTGATTCTCCAGTCAGACTGAATCTGACTAATTCCTTTCGTTTGGTTGGATTCTGTATTTAGGGAAGAGCGACCTCTGTTACAAGGTGGCCATTTCCTCAAGCCCCCAGCTAGCGCGGCTTATAGGGGACAGTGAATGACAAGCCACAAGATCACATATTTGGGGGCTGTTGCTTGCCTTTCAGCAAGGAAAGGAGAGCAGTACACCATTTTACTGCCTATACAGCCCCTGGTACTGCATACCTGCAAAACCCAGGGAGCTGCAGTCTATCACCCACCAGCCTTGCACAGCTC
This sequence comes from Platysteira castanea, assembly GCA_013397175.1. NCBI lineage: Eukaryota > Metazoa > Chordata > Aves > Passeriformes > Platysteira > Platysteira castanea. The sequence goes on along the minus strand of VYXC01003790.1, from coordinate 161,566 downwards.
AAAGGCTCTGCGGGCTGCGCCGGAGGATCGCCTTTGTCTCAGCACCTCTGCCTCTGCTCTGCTTCCACCTCCAGCGGAGAAAGGGCTCGCCTCGCTGTCTATCTCTCCAGATTAAATCATCGCAAGCCTTTTGTGCCTAATCAAACTAAAATAGCACTGTACTGACCGCACAGGGTCGTTTGTTAAATGAGAATAGCTAGAAGAGAAGGTTCGTTCAATTTTTAAGCTTTCATTTTTGAAGCGGTGCAGGCGGTGCTGAGGACCGGGGTGCCAGATGCGAGGCTGGCGCTGCCTGCTGCCAGCAGGTGTTACACTGCACTCTGCTGGCTCTGCCACTGCTCTGCTGGCGCAGCTGCAAACCTTTTCCTCTGCGGTAATATCCACTTCTTAGTGCTATGGCTTCTTTAAATAGGAAAGGGAGAGGGCCCTAATAAAAGACGAAATAGTGTCAAACCTTGAGCCCTGTATATATGAAGCTGTGTGGCCACACCACACCGACAGCGCTCTGGAAAGTCAAACGTCCTTCCCTGCTCCTATCATCCAGCTCAGCTCACCCTCCTGCTCACTGAGGGGTGGGAGTCAGGAGTGTATTGCTGTCTCCTCTACACACCAGCCAAGGTAGCTGGGTATATAACATAGTCATTCATAGGTGAATAAAGCCAAGTGGTCCATTTAGTAAGTCATCACAGTAAGGAAAGAAACAAAAAAGCCCAACTCTGTTGCTAAATAAGTATTAGCAACTAAGAACTTTAAAATGTTACAATTGCTAATTACTAGGATACTCACCAAGACAGAAAATATTTTTCAGCTATGTGATAAAGCAATGGCCACCCTCATCTTGACTACCTCTGATACTGAAGTCTTTTCTTGTACTGTGTGCTTATCCATAGTTAAATTATGTGGGATAAAAACTACATTTTAAACAAACCTGCACATTCTCAGACATGTATGATTCATTTCAACTACCAGGAGCTTTCCCTCCAAGAATTCCTCACAGTCTCCTCCTAATAACCTATCAGATGTGAGTTGAAAGATGGGATGAACCACTACTCCTGTGGTTATCACTTCTGCTATAACTACAAGATGTCCAAAAAACAGAATTAAACTCCAAGCTCCTTTTCTTTACTGCTCAAGGGACATCTTGTTCTCAAGCTCCTATTTGAAAAAGTTTAAAAGGAGCAAGAAAGAGACACTATATGATCATGATAGCACTGAGTGCATGTAGAAAATGTGGTAAATTGAGAATGTAACATCATAAAAAATATGAGACAGAGAAATTAAAATTATCTGGTTACTGTATAGGCTTATGGGTTCTGGATAACAGCAAAGAGTGGGGGATGAAATTGTGTCCAGTTACTACTTTAAGACAACAAGGTGATGGTAAGGTTTCCGTGCCTCAAGAATGTTTCCACTGGGATCAGGGAATACTCACAGGAATAAATATCACACTTGCATCAGAAGGGAAAAGTTCACTCCCTGGGCTTTGCTGAAGTGCTAGAAAAGTAGCCAAGACATGCCAAGGCTGTTCTGAGCGGCTGTGGATAAGATTACATTCAGCTCAGCACTTTAGTATGAACAGCTGAGAAGAGCACAGAAGTGGATAGGAAGAAAGTCCCAATGGCTCCACCTCCCAGAAAAACACATTATTCATAAAATACAAAATACAAGTGCACCAAGAGATATATGGAAGATACAGAATTAATTGATACATGTTTGTATAAAACCATTAATAATTTATATCTTTTTAACCATTATCTATACATCCATTGCTTTCAATACAACATACACTAAGTGTTTATAATGCGCTAACAACATCTTCTTCCATTTTTGGCATGATCATTTTCTATGGTTTTGGACAGAAAATACAGCTGATGATCAAGTTTTGAAATAAAATGGATTAGCAATAAAGAAAGAAATTTTAAATTAAAAACTTTAATTTAATAAACTGTATAAATCATAACCACCCCCCAGTATTATTTTAAGTGTAGAAGGGAAACCTGTGTGAGAACAGGCAGGAATCTTTAAGCGGCAAAAAGACCACACTGCCAGACAGAATGAAAGAGAAATGGAGCAACAGTCTCTGAAGACGGCAGCTTGGATGAATGTGACAGAGTCTGCATGAGTACACAGAGGTCTGGGACTAGTAGACAGGGAGTGGGAAAACCTGAGTGGGTGCCAATAAACGACTCTGTGGTATGTCTGAATGTGTCTGAAATACAGCTGGGTCTGAACACTCCCAAAACTAGTTGTGCCTATATGACTGATAACCAGCAGAGAAAAGAGAGAAAAAGCACCAAGGTGATGGAAGCCATTTTTATCCTTCAGCCTGATGGTTACAGGTGCTCAGAAAGCAGCATCAGCACTGATTCTCATTTCTTCTAAAAGCTATTTACTCCCAAAATGTCACAAAGGAACTTACATGCTACATAACTGGCATCTGGACTTACCAAGTAGTTCCTCAGGAATGCTAACCAAGGGAAATAAACACTCACACTCACTCACAGTCACGCATCAGGAGGTGACCAAAGTTTCATCTCCTGACTGGCACTCACACATATCCAGAAAAAGGAGAGCATTTTCCATTTCCCTGCTAAAAGGGAGAGGATGGTAAAAGGACAACCTGTTTTTATCTTCTAACTTCCTATTCTTATGTTCAAAAGTAGTGTTGGTGGGAAGGAACAGCGGTGTTGACAGATTTCACGGATACAGAGAGCAGTTAGCAAGTTATCCATGGCCCGGGGGTAGAAGACTAAGTGCCCTCGAAGCGTCTTAGAAAGCAATAACCTGGTGATTCTGGCTGCCAGGTTCCGTACAGGGGTATGTTTCTCCCTTCTTGAGCTATGAAAAGGTTGAGAGTTGGGGCTGGACTTGGCTGCAAGATGGCAAAGTCAAGTAGTCTTTCCCAAAAGCAGAAGGAATGATGCACTTATTTTCTGTACTAATGCCACAAGGCTGTGCTCAGGACTGCTTCCACTGCTGACAGATGGAGACAGGGTAGAAGATTAAATGTTCGGCCAGCCAAGTGTTAGCCACAGATATTCCAGCCGTTTCAGCACAGCTGATGATTATGTTCAGGAGAAATTAAAAGGGGTTTGTGTCTCTGCTCTAGATATTAATTTTCTTTTTAAATATTGCAGTCATGTCTTAATTTTTGGGGGGGGGTTTATATCTTTTAAAAGCTTCCAACAAGGTACATGTAACATTTCAATTGTTTAGGAAAGCATGGGATTATGGCAAGCTGTTCTACCCGGGCATGTTCTATATCACAAAGTTAATATTGTGAAAAAATTAAATTAATTAAATTAGAACCTTTAAAAAAATAATTTACACTTCCTTAATTTTTGGAAGAAAAAAAAAAAAAAAAAGGAGGTGAAAATATAAACAGAACCTAACATACAGTAAAATAGATAGAGCTGTATATCCGTGCCCTGCCCAGCTATAGCTTTGTTTACCTAAAAGAGCTTCATCATGACAAGAACACGATTTTCTGCTTCAAATACAGAGAAGATATAATTCTAATAAAAAGGGAACTACCACTTTTTCAGCTACTTGCCTCTTCTTTTATATCTTGTAGGTTGCTGGAGTTAATGAATACAAATGTCTAATTTTTCATTTCATTTTCATAATCTATTATGCAGGTACTCAGTGAAACCTCCCCAGCCTAAAAGTGAGTACCAACAGAAAAATGTGCTGAATTTTAAAATTCTCTTTCAGCTTTTGTGCGAATTTTTAATTTTATTTGATATAAAATACTTTTCGTAGGGTATTAAAAAAATGTCGTATTCCTGGAAAGGTTTACCTGTTTATATGTAACACATGTACTCCATATTTGCTTTCAATTCTGTACTTTGTTGGATCACTTGCAGGGGAAATCAATTCCTCATTTTTGTACCTGACAATCAAGAAAAAAATAAAAACTCATAAATATCAGCAACTATTCATTCTTCTGGTAGATCTTTGGATCAAGAGATCATTTACTATCATCTGAACTCTCTCTACTAGCAACAAGTATTTTCCAGTCTGTGTGGATAGATACATACTGGGCCATGAAGGCAAAGCAGGACCACCACAGCAGCAAGGAAGTGGAAAGAAAAGATGTGCACCCAATCTAGAAGAGGAGGAGGAAGAGAAGTAAAGAGAAGATGGCATGGGGCTTGAACTTTCAAGTCCACTAGCCCTAACACAAGATGGGAAGCAAGATTCATCTTGCAGTACAGTAAAATATTTCAGCACAAAAAAGGGGAGCAGAACAGACTTGTGCCTCGTGTTAGGTCTTCACAGTCCAGCCTGAGGCTTTCACATATACAGGACAGCACCCCCCTCCAGAGAGGAGGGCAGCTGCAGGGACCTTTATGTCCTCCTCAACAGCAGCTAACACGATGTGACCACAGATACAGCCCATGATAACAGTGGTGCTGTGCACATTTATCCAGGCTTAGAAAGTAGCCTGTGAGCTCTTTGTATTTTGTCATCTGCTACTTTGTGTTCAGGAAACTCAATGGCCAGAAAGACTGGAATGCCTTCCACTGTCTGCCTTCTGAAACACTTGAGTTTGCTTCTCACATTGCACAGGGCCACTCAGCAAGTTTTCCTCCCACTCCTTCCACTGCAGTATCAACTGCTGCAATCCAGCACATCTACAAGGATTATAAAGGGGATTTAACAAAGCCATTATATACGTGACACTTATCACTTATGGCATAACTTTCAAATGAAAAAAGCTTAACAACATTTTTAGAGGGCTAGGAAAGGCCAGTCTCTTACCATTGTACAACAGGGGTTGGAAATCCTTGTACAGTAAAGCAAAGGCTCACAGACATTTTTTCCCAGACAGTGTGAGACCTCAGGCGCACCAGAATTTCAGGGGCTCGACTTATAGTTTCTTCAATTATATGTCTTTCCAGAGCCATATTTTCTTCTACCTATTAAACATGGGGAAAAAAAAGAAGCATCTGGCACTAGACTCAAATAGGGTAGAAGATCTAACCTTAAAAACACAAAAAGATGCATAATCACTACTCATATTTGAAGCACAGGCATAAATTTCAGTATATCTTGTAATTATAAATGCATAGGAGCAAAAAGATGCAGCAGGTACCATTCTTTGCACAGCAAGTCTATCCAGATGCTCTCTAGCACGGTGCCTGGCTGTGTGAATCTCTTTTTCCAAAGCAGACAACTCACTGGCAAAACGGATTCTTTTCTCATCACTTGCATGAGACTTTTGCTCATGACTCCTGTGGGACAAGAAAAACAGTCAGGTAACCAATATAAATGTTTAAATTTGTCATTCATACACATCTGGCAACCAAAGCCTCTGAAACCACATCAGCAGGGTGTAAAATTTAGGTTAGGAATCATTCTTAGCATCTATCTGCGTATCCTAAAAATGAGTATGTGAAATCATCTGAACTTTCTTCATATTCTTTCCCCCTGTATTTGCGAGGCCATAGCTCTAGGTTTGGAATTCTGTTGTGGTCACATTGATATGGTTACCCCCAGTCCTCTGGTAACTGATACCAAAAACCTGCCTGGCCTCCTTCTGGCCCCCGGTTTCCCTTCCCATGGACACACGAAGGCAGAGGAGTGAAGGCAGGTTCAGTGCCTGTTCACAACCTGCTAAAAGTCGTGCCTTGCTTACACAGTACCCCTAGCTTTAGAACCTGGGAGCTCTTGTAACTCCATGGGCTGTTGTCAGCTGACCTCACCTGAAAGATACAGACCAAGGAGTTCACAAGGATTTGATGAACAGTTGCATGCAAAAAAGCTGTCCTTTGACAAGGATGAGGAGAAAGTATGATAGAAACTACCAGGAAATCATAGTTTTGAAAAAATTTTGAGCTGTTCCCTGAAAATCTAACTGCACAGATTTTCCAGAATTCTTAAAAAAACCCCAACTCATAAACGTTTTTAGGAGGAGCTAGTTCAGTTTCCTTCATTTATGCTGATTCAATAAACAGCTTATGCTACTTTTTTCCTTCCTAACAGGACAAAAGGTACTGAATATCAGATATTTCTAACATGTCTATCAATATAGTCAACATATGGCAAGACTCTGAAACCATAACTCAAATAAGAAAACTTCCATGAAATTCAGTGAATAATAGATATTACCAAGATATTATTTGTCTGATATTTTTAAAAAAATCTTTGTACCATTTTAATGTACTTTAAATACCAGGCATGTTCTGCCATGTCTTTTTTTATACTGATGAAATTAAAAACAGTTTTTAAAAACTAGAGTAAAACATGCAAAATCATTTGTTTTTCCTAGAGATTTCTGTTCTGAGGTTATATATTTCAAACCAATCAAAGTACCAGAACCATATGGATGTCTATGATTTTCACAGTGTATTTTCTAAAAACAAGGCAGAATTCCTTCTTGTAATATAAATCCTTCATATCTTTGGTGAAGTAACTGTAGAGCAAAGCAGAGCAGAAACAGTGAAATTCACTAAGGAGGATATTGTCATCAGCACGGTTACTATGGGACTTCTTATAAGGCTGTAACTGAGACATGACAGTAAACCCTTTTGATATTCAGGAAAGAATTTAAAACATTTAAATTGATCCAAATTAGAAATCAGGAATAGTGGAGTAGCTCTGTTCAAAATGAGTTCTGGATACCAGGTGGATTCTAATTTATTTTTGTTTTAAAGCTGTTTTCAACAGTCAGAGTGGGGATCAGGGGAGCAACTCTGGGCTGAAATATGAGACTGAAAGTGACACTCAGTCATTTAGTGTTCCAGCCAAAATAGATTAGTGAAGAACAGTGACAGAGAAGTCTCTAGTCTTGTCAACTCTGAAAAGAGCCCTGGCAAAAGAGTTGGGACCAGAGCCACTACACAGGTCAGACTGGACCGACAGAGCTTTACCTTTTCCTGGATTCCTGCATTGCTTCATGTGCCAAGGTGCGTGCCCGCCTGGCACAGAGTCTACATGTCGTTTTGCCCAAGCTAGACGATTCATAATAAGCAGCCTGCTTGGAAGCAGCCCTTCAAATATAAAAAAACCATTTTTATAACTCAGCAATTCAGGTAAAACGTGAACTCACAAACATCAAAGAAATTACTTTGAGCTGAATGAGCTGAATACCACAACTGAGCGCTATTCAGTGATAAACATCTGCATCTTCACTGACTGCACTAGGTGCTGATTGTCACTTGTCCTTCAAGGGCTTAATGCCCGTCTGTCTCTGGGGATCATTAGGCTTTTTATTTCATTCTATTAAATTTATATTTATTTCAGTCTTCAATCATTGAGGTGAGATGACAGCATTTCAGTGAACCACAAGGGTACCAGCCTGTGTAATACACAAATCACAAAGATTCCCCATAGCATTGTCTGTTTCTAAGTATTCCTGCCTTTCTATATTTCACAGAACTTTCTGCATAAACTCTCCTCTTTCATAAGGGAATCTGGGCCAGCTAGGCAGCTAGGTAGGCATGTTAATTATTAAGGGAGGAGAACAGCGATTCTGAAGCAACCACAATACAAAGTTTCGGGCTTTGAGGTAAAAAGAATGTGTATTTTCTGGCTAAAACTCTGAGATTTCACACAGGAAGCATTAAGCCTTCATTTAAGTTTAAAAAAGGAAATTGAATCGCAAAAACTATAATTGGTTATAGCCACCTTCAGGAGAAGGAATATCATGTCATACAGAAAAATGGGTAAAAAAAGCTGTTTCTATGATTTACAATAAATTTCACAGCAATTTTTCTTACATCAAAGTTTCAACTTTAGACTACAAGGAAGAATTTTCAACTCAGAGGTAGCAAACAAGACAGATCCTAAGCTAAAAGGTCTGTGCAGGTATCTTGCAATGTTGCTAGGACGTGTAGCTATGCTGGTGGAGACTATACACAAGAGGCATGCCAATGGAAGGAAGTGGAAAACTATCCTTCTGAATAAATCACAATTTTTTGGGGTGGAGGAGAAAGGTAAGTATCTTGACTCTAAGAACTGACTACTCAAAACAGAGACCTGACTACGCTCAAATACATGGCACTTACTTTCTTGCTGCATATTCCTCAAGCACATATCTTGTCTGAATGTTGCGATAGGACTGATCAAAGTGCTTGTGCCTCCTCTGGTAAAATGGCACAGCTATTGAAGACATGCTTCTGCTTGTTACCACCAGTAATTCCTGCAGAGAGTGAAGTTAGCCATAGATTTAGCCATGCACACATTTAGCCATATATTTCATACACTTTGGTTTGATATTTTTTGATATATAGACGTGTGTGAACATGTACAAATGTATAAAATTGCACCAGTTTGTGACAAATAGAGCCATCAGTCAAACACTTGGGTACCTCAGGATGTATCTTATCACTTATACAGTGTGAGCTATGGAATCATAGATGATAGCCTAAAAGACATTTCACTAGATCATTTTCCCCCTTCTTTGCAGATGTCATTTAACATCTTCACAGAAATTTACAGGGATGGAAATTTGACAGGCTTTTGGCCACTGTTAGACATTTCAGCTCTTTGTTCTTCAAACCTTTCACTTTTTCCATTCTGGTAATTTATGCCTACTATTTTTTGTCCAATTCACCATGACAACAAATAGACTGTATTTGCCCACTTTTGTAGCATCCTGCTAAAGATTTTCTTTTACTTTTCTTTCCTGCTCTCTTGTTTAAACCCAACAAAGCCGGCTTGTGCAATCTTTCTTCCTAGGTTATTTTTTCCGGACTATCAATCATTCTGGTTTCTTTCTTGTGGACTTCTTCCAAAGCATGGCATTGTTTTTGATCAATATTTGGATAGAAGGTTCTCAGAAACATTCAGGGTGCTCCCAGAAGCAATGTGGGGGCCAAAAGCATGTTTCCCACTGAGTTAGAGTTAAGCAGATTTCCAACCCCACCATTAAAAGAAAGTGGAGGTGCCTGCACGCCTTTGTGCTCATTAGAAATATGATGATAACTTCTTGCAGAAGTGAGGAATATCACAGCCATGTTGTGAGTAGGTGCCAGCTTGCGTAACTGCAGTCTCGGTTGGATATGGGGCTCTCTACTCCTGGGCCATTTGGCCCAAACAGTGCTGAGGGGTCCCAACTGAATAGCCAAAACCTCCCCCACAAGGCACCTACACTTCAGTGACAACAGAAGCAAGCTCCCAATATAAGTCTATGAAGCAGATGAATATTTAGTCAGGTGAATAACTGCGGTAACTTCCAACACCCTACTAAGAGCTAAGGGGAGGGTCCCTGTTGCTATGCTCCCCTGTAGGATGCAGGCTGCCAGCTCCACGCCAGCACCCACGGCACGGGCTGAGGTGCGGCCTGGGATACACCTCAGGGCACCCATGGCAAGTGAAGCAACACTGGCTCACCTAGGGACCACATTAAGAGTGTGTCAGGGTCCTAAGGACAGCAATGGACCTGACTGTCCCGGCCCTCCAGAGTTCCTTCTACCCTGCCCACAGCCCAGGATCCTATGTCAGCCCCCATGGCCGTCAGTCTCTTCCCAGAAATGACATAGCAGAACCAGTCTCCAGCTCCCCACAGCCTGGCCCTGCCTGGATTTGGCCCATGCCAAGAAGGATCTGCCTCAGACCCACACCAAAAGTCTAAAATTGTAACAAAACGTCACATAAATAGGCAGCTTCATGATGTATATAAAATGAAAGCTCAAAGGGATTTGAATAGAAATCTTATAATCTCATTTAGCTAAAATGTTTAACAAGGTAAAATGGCAGTATATACCATATTACCAGCATATAGCATTTATCAAAAAAGGGAAATGCTAGTCATTGATTAAGTAGAGTAAAAAACTGCAATGATGTGTGATTGTTACTTGCAGATAGTTGAGAGTAGTCAGGTGCTCCCAAATCATGATGGTCTCATATCAGCTACTTTTACTTTTCCAGGAAAAAGTAGGAGCAAACAGTAGGTATATTTAGTAGAAGTCACATCTTATTTTAAAAAATTCTGAGATCTAAAGAGGTTTTTACAATTTATCACCTCATAACTGCATCTTCTGCATAACTTAGAGTTACCTTTTCAACTCTTTTTCAAGAGATATGAGAATGACAAGTCACACGTTCAGGAATGAGAGCTTTAGGCAAACCTCCACACACTGCAAAACAAAAATGAAACACGTTTACCACATTACTATGGGGCATTAAAGAAATACATTGCCACATTCCAGAGAAATAAGAAAGTTAGCATGACCCAAGCTAGCTCAGCACCTCACAGAGATGCTGGCTTGGTACGATGCCCTCATACAATGCTGAGCTGGCATGGACCCCTCGCAGACCTATTGACTCATCATAGGACACAATGTCTCGGTTAAATGAGCAGATTTGCACAGACCCATAAGCAGCCTTGGCTTCTCTTAGTTTTGATGTCTGTTCATCATGTGGTGCTACATTCACAGACATCGAATGCTGGTCTTCTTCCTGCTAACTGTGTGACTATCTTGTATATGACATTGAATTTCCACATTAGTTCATATGTTTACTGGACAATTAATGGTATAATGTTCCCTTTTCTCTATTTTTAATTGGCCTTTTCACCTAAATGAAGGTGCAAACTTAAGCTCACTCCACTGTTACGTGCTACTCATATTTACTTGTGGCCAAGTTAAATAATTCTGTGTGTTTATCAACATGAAATGTACATATTGGCATGTATATAACTCACACTGAGATCCACTTCATAAGGATTGAAGAGTAATGCCCATTTGTCTGGATAGATCATGGTCTGAGTTATTTTCATTTTTAAGAGAGGAGAAAATACCACTGTCATTTGCAGTCCAGCCTTTTTCACTAAATGTAAAACTTACATTTTCGTTAGCATTATCTTCTTCTTCTTCTATTTGTCAGCACCTAGGACTTCTCAAAATTTGAGTTCATATATTTTTCACATTTACCCAAACACGCTTAGTATAAAAACAAGGGTAGCCATGCACTCACAGCCTCCATACAAGGAATTAACTGAGCTTGTTAGCAGCCAGACTCACTTTGCCTTCTTCTAACACAGAGGGGAGATGCCTGGCAACAATTCCAAATGTAATAATAAGCATCAGTTAATTACAACAATGTTTGCAGAGTATGCATTTAATGCTTAGTAGTGCTGCAAAGTATCAGAAGAGCAAATTCAAAGTCCCAATGTAAAAGCAACATGTAGGGTATTGAGCTCCTGATGGAAGAAGTTCATACTGTGTTCCTAGGAACAATACGTTGACTGTTTTACCAGTTTTCCACCGATACACATTTACATGAGATGCTTGAAATATATTCTAATATTTAGACAAACTACCACTAATAGAATTACTGAATGTGCCATGCAGAGGACGGCTTAACCCCACTGAATTTATTGATTTAGGTGAACCAAAATTTTATTAATGACAGTGTCTGGAGACCTAGTTATACTGGCAAGTGAACTGGTAGAACTGACTCAAAAGTGAGATGCAGCCAATGGTCTGGCAGAAAAACTGGGGGGAAATATCCCAGTGGAAAACTGAGAGTTCAATAACAACAACAAAAAAGCTTAAGTCCAGAGAAAGACAAATAAATTATTGGAATGATTTTAACAAATTAAAAAGCAAATCTCAAGTTTTATTCACCAAGTTCTATTGCAAGACTATTGGAGGCCTTGCTGAAATACATGGCCTCTGTGTCATAAACAATCCTTGAGTTACATCCATGCAGATCCTATTAATGACCCTGGATTTCAAAAAAAAGACCTCAAATTACAGGAAAAAGATGATGCTAAAGCATTTGGTGTCTCATCTGACATTAGTACAATGTAGTACCATTGTACTCCTCTCTTTTTATTATTATTATTCCTATTTATTTCTATGACTGCAAATGCTGGGGACATCAAAAGGACCTAAAGTGCACTAATTTATGAGCTGTATAAACCACTCAGAAGACTATCAAAACCAAAGAAAAATATTATATCAGCCAAAATGTGCTCAAGGATTAATGTCATAAACCACAGGTGAATAGACTATTTAAATCAGTTTACATAAACATACATTTCCTCATGCTTTTGTAGCATGTATATAACAAGCAATACATGTCACATGCATATAACAATTTTTACTTGACCGTGAGTAAAGGGCCAAGCTCCCAGGTCAGGATGTGCATAGTTTTGTGACACAGTAATATTGATATGAATAGAAAGCCATAATCTAGGACCACGTGACAAGGGGCCACATTCTTGAGCAGAGAAGCCAAGGGTCTGATATAAACATTGTTAGTCTGATAAGTGAGTTAATTAAAGATTTAAAGGACTAGCAGTAAATTCTATCATGATCATTTACATTGCCTCAGAGAGCAGGCACACAACCAACTAAATTGATGGATGGCTTGACAAATGCCACGGGAAGAAGAACATGGCTGCACTCACCATAGATAGACAACTGGCATTCCCAGATTCAGAAGGCTCGTGTCATGAGCAATGCACTGCACAGCATGTATTCTCTCGGCCTGACCTGCCAGTGCTATACCATGCAACATGCACTTTCTGTGCTCATCCCTGTTCCTGGCCATCTGCAGAAGTGCCAAAAATTGTTCACAATCTCTTGCCTGTCGTCACGTAGCCACAGATTTCTTTGACCCTTTGCACTGATTTCAGGGCTTGCCCTGTTTTCCCCACAACTTAGACATTTTTTCCTCTACTTGTCTCTTTTCCTGCTAGCTGCTGTCCCATTGTTCAAAGTTAAGTGTTTTCAGGAAGCTGCCAACTTATACTTTTACCATGCATAGAAGCCTCTGATATTTAATTGATAAAATATATTTAAATCCATATCACCTATGTACCACAAGGAAAGACAGGGGGGAAAAAAGGAAAGAAAACCACCTTCTATGCATTGACCAGTATAAAAAATTACCATATTGCCTCAGAAAATATGTGATCCTTTCCAGATGGTTATATCCATGCTGTAGAGATTGCAGACTTAATAACACATTAACATTTTTCGCCCAGAAACTGAATTTGGTGGAGATCTTGTAAAACCATCATAAATCATTATGCAGCTCATAGACACTGCAGTCTAAACAGAATGGGATGTAGAGGATCTGGTTTAAATTCTCCATTTTGATAACAAACTAATTTGATAAAAAACTGATTTGACAAAATTTCTAATAGATCTCTCCAGTCTTTTATCTCTGTACACATATGTATATTTAGATCTTCCACAGAAAGTTGTGTTTTGTGCATGAAAAAGGATGAACTTTAAAACCTACTCAAATATACTGTCATTTTAAGATGTTTCAGTCCTTTCCTTTGAAGATCTTGTTCAGTCTGCATAAGAATTAAATTTTAGCTTTTTTGACAATAGAACAGAAATGCTCACCTTTTTCTTAAAAAAAAAAGTATATGGAATTCTCATTTGCTTACTCTGCTGAATTCCAGACATCATCCAGCAAGCTTGCAGTCTTCTTGTGTTTTCCTTTCTGGTGTCTTTAGCTACATCATAGTTGGTCTTATGTTTTACTGATCACACCTCCTTTCCATGCGAATAATATTTTCCTCATTTCACCAATTCGTTTTAAACAAATTCAAATAATCCCCAGAAGAGAATGCACTACTTTTGGTATTAAACATAAAAGATGGAGTTCTGTCCTCTATTTCCACTTATCTGAATATCCCACAAACAACATTTTCAAGCAGCTGACATTTTCAAGTAGCAGCCATAACAGATGTGTCTATCACTTTTACTAATTTCATATGTTTTGAATGAGTAGGTTTTCAGCATTTCTCAACATCAAATGATAGTGTTTTGAATGGCATACAGGTAGATTCAGCAATTTAATGCAATCATTTGGCTACAGCACATCTATGATTAGCTAGAGTGAACACCTTGACTTTGTAATAGTCCCTGAATGTCTTGCCTCACCCTCTAGCTGGAAAAGTTAGTGTGGAGGTAATTTGAAATATATCATGGGTGGTCATAGTCTTATCCACAACCCTTGATGAGGAGATTTGCTCTGCAGAGGTAAGGAGCAGGCAGAGTCACGGGTACCCTTCCCTCCAGCAAAGTAACTGTTGTGGAGGGGAGCACCAGTTCCTGTATTTTAGTGAGCCTGAAAGAGAACGTAATTTTGGATTTTCTGTGACTCTTACGAAGGAAAGGAGTGGAAGCTTCCAAAGTGACTTTCTTTCCATATCTCTAATAGAAGCTGAGGAGTATATATCCCGGAAAGGGTACTAAGGTGGATGTTACTTTATGAATTCATGATCCTAAAAGACTGGGAATTAAATGAGGCTAAATTTGTTCACATTGACTTGAAACCTTGCCACCCTGACATTCCAGATGCACAGAGTTCCAACATGTTCTGATGAAGTTTGAAGATTTCCCTTCACTTGGCAAGTGTATTATATCCCTTCAACTGGAGAGCTAAGCATGCTGGACAGTGGGATGATAAAAATCATTTCCCATCATCCCAACATTCATTAGTCTTCCTTATGGTACTTTTATTGGCTCATAGGCATTATCAACACACAGACATAATTTCAGGAGCATGAACTTGATTTCCCAAGGCCCTATCAGTGGTTAGCTGGAATTTTCATGTGGCACAGAACACATAACATAGCTTAGAGCAATACTGACAGCAGAAACACATATTCTAGAAACATGTGTACTTGAAAGCATGGCAGACACAAGTGGAAAGTAGATTTTTTAATTTTTTTTTTTATTTTTGGCCTAGCTACTTCTCATTCTTCAGCAGGCCAAATATTTTTCCAGCTACTATAGGATTTTATGCTTAATTATTTAGACACAGGCTTCAGAGAAATCATACAGTATAAGCACAAAAGAAAGTGGCATTGCCAATATTAGTGCAATTGGAAAAATATATATACAAGTAGAGCTATGGATTTCTGTAATGTAGTTCTTAATATGCAGAAAGAAACAGAGGGAATGTAATACACAATAAAATCAAGGTGATTGTGCACAGGACAAAAAAAATCTTACTTTGTTTTTTTGTTTTTCTTTTCATGAATCAATTTGTGTCCTGCTTATTACTTGTTTTGCCTGAGGAAAATATATATTTTTTTTTACAAGAAAGCACCAACCCCCTCCTACAAGCACTCTCATTTGTTCTGTACAAGAAAAGCATGGATAGAAAATGGACTTACCAAGGAATATAGAAAAACTTCAAAGCAGAGAGGAAGACCAGCCTTTCCCAGCCTAGCAAACACTGCCTGAAGAAAACAAATAATTCCCCTCTCTAAAGGCTACTGTCCCTTCACTGCTATTTAAGGGCAGATGCAGTGCTATATTTAGAACTAACCAAGTGATTCTCCCAAAACTGGGGTCAGCCTAATACGCAATAAGGGAGAGATATAAAGGTAAAAGAAAAGCATTAGCCCCTATGCAGTTTAATACTGTATTTTAATAAAAGAAAAACCTTATTCCTTAAAAAAACAGTTGTTTATGTTAAAAGTGGGGTTTCTTTTCCCAGCAACATCAAGCATGTGGGAAGCAATTGAATGTCAGAGAACAGTTTAAATTTTTGTTTCGAGCTTGAAGTTTTGAAATAATCAGTAACTTAGAAGACAAGTGAGGAGATGTAAACTCCAGAACATTATTAGTAGAGACATGAGACCCTGTTGGTGCTTCAGGCTGTAAAATGAGCCTCCCCACTGCTTCTTTAAGAGCTCTCTGGATTTGAGAATGTCTGCAACATATGAAGGCATACCAGTTGTATAAAACCCCTATTATTTCCATCTCTATTACGCCACCAGTCAAACTGAGAGAGATTTTTCTATATCTTGTAGGTAAAGTAGGAAGAATTTAATATGCATAGAGGCATAAACATGCAGAGCCAAAGCAGCCAGCTCTGTGAGACCTTGATGGTCCCTGATGGTTCCCGATTGTTACCAACTAAAATGGATGTTTGCTGCCTGTAGGGCTCCTAAGTCTTGGTCCAGAAGCTACAAGGCACCGCTGTGGTGGCTCTGACATGTCCAGATGGCATGGAGTAGCAGCACTGGCTCTGCAGAGCTGGTAGGCTCGAAATCAGTCACTCTGCCCCATTCTGGTGGTAGACAACCCCACAGGGATTGTACCCGTACGGGGGAAGGGAAGGAAGGGTGGGACTTCTGACAGGGCTTTGTGACAAGCATGAATAGTTAATCACATTCCTCTTACTCTGTCTGGAAATAGGACAATGTACCTGGGAAAACCTGGCTATATGGCAGACCTAATCACATGTCATGACTTAACCCATAATGACTCAAATAATCAGTGAGTCAGCAACTTACAAAAGGTAGGGAATTCATTGATCTAAAAATATTTTGAAAAAACAAGATCTGTTTCCAATTTACTTATATAGAAATCCGGTCATTGCCAATGTCACTAAATGACAATCTCTTCCATTCCTTGCTTTGTGACACTGGTACATGAACACTGTTCTTTTTAAGTCATGTATTCTTCTTATGTATACATGTATGGGAAGCAGAGCAAGAGGTGGAAAAGCCTTTAAATAACTGATTCTTATCCCACCTGCAGTGTTTATCCAAGTTTCCTAAATAGCCCTGGTAAGGCTCTTTCCTACTTTTTTATCATCTAGGGCTACCATTTGCTTGAAACAGACATGTCCTTTCCTCCCACTGATCTTGAATTATAACTCAGTCTGACAGAATTAGATCTACAGGGACAGACACAGCGGAATGAGTTCATATGCCCTGAATGTAGATGTTCCTTCAGAAGCAGCTGGCACAGTAATTAGTATGGAATAAACCAGAGCAAACCCCTTTTACTTACCCCACTCCATCTCTTCTCTTCTACTGAATTTTCCTGTGGGAGGGAAAAGGTCATTTTTCAGAAAAACTTTAAAGTTCTCACTACACTCTGCTTTTCATTTCTTGTTCTATATTTATTATCTCTACAGAAATGAAGGCAGTTATAGTCTGCTCTGTCTGCCTTTACACTTGAGCACTCTTCTATTTTAAGTTTTCTTCAGGGTGTGGCTGGATGACAAAAATATGGAAGTGCATCCTAAAGACTGTGGGAAAAATGCCAAAGGCGAGAACAAGGGATTTAAGGGGGGCCAGTCTCCCTTAAATTGTGATCCAATCCCCCTTAGGTTGTGCATCCAAGCAAGACAATAAATAAATTCTTCCCTTCATAGATATTACAAAATAGGATAGAAGGGGAAACTGCAATATTGTGTTACTCACTGGCAGTGGAATTTAGACAGCAGAGCGCCAAAAATTATCCAGCATTTTAATGATTAAATAATTTACAATATATTCCTACTTTCTCCCAAACACAGAAGGTGCCTTCTCCTGATCCATCCACTTCCAAAATAGATCTTCCCTAAGAACTTTTCTAAAGCAGAGATTTAACAGGGTATCAAAAGGATTATCCAAGCACTTAAAACTGAACATGTGTTAAAATCCTTTTGTGAATTTGGTATTTCAGAATTACTTCTTTATCCCACACCAGTCCCTTGATGTGGGTTGTTTAATAGATACAGGCCTAAGTAATGACTCAACTACTCCAGCAAAGGGGAAGACAAAGAACTGAAATGGAGCTCAGGAAAAAGATGTGCTAGCTTTGTAGCCAGTGGATTAGACATTAAAACAGTAATGAAATGAAATGTACTGGTGTTAGAAGAAGTGTTTTTAGCCTGTAAGTGTGCCTTAACAGTGGCCTTCTGCTTTTATCTTTCTCCAGTTCCAAGAAAGCCTAATGCATCTTTGTATGGCAGCTTCTGAAGCCCAGCTTTGTTAATATGTCCTCGCTTGATTTCTTCAAATGCTTGTTGCATATTTATAGCTTCACATAAATTAAAATGTTAGTAACTAGCAATGAGGTTCCTCATCTCTGCAGCAGTCCTAATCATTCGTACAGCCTGTGGTGGGGTTTCTAAAGCCATGCTAGAACAATGGGTACTGTGCACTGGTGATCTTAGAGCAGTCTCTTCACAGTTACCCAGGTCCCAGCATCTCCCCTGGCATTACAAATGAAAAACAAAGCACTGCATGCAAATTCAACTACATAACAAATAAATCATGGTCTTTCCTCAGTTAGTGCCTTTGGTCAGAAGTTCAAGATTACCAGGTATGGGCTCCACATACGAACCCAATAGAACGTGTCTCATTCAGAAGAGAATACCAGCACCTGAAGGACTGATCTCAAAACAGTTTTAGAGGGAGTGCACCTGCTCATGAAGATTAGGTAGCGAGAGAGCAGTAACAGATGCACTTGGCTTCTGACAGCCCTGTAAATGTGCAGTTGAGCACAAATCCCCAAGGGAAATACACCTTACTGCCTCTTTCAGGTGGGGAGAGAACAAACCCATACTGACTTCTAAGAAGCCTAAGCACTTCTCTCTCTACCTCCTCTTTTTTGTTTATATTATTTTTTCCTTAAAGCATTTTCTCTTCTTCTACTAGAACTTACTGATTTCCTTTTTCAGTGCCCAATTTGCAAGTATTTTAAGGCTGGCTACATGCAGCTGAAAACCGCCAAAAGCTAAAGCTACCCTCTCCAGAAATGAGGCTAGGCTGTGTGGAGATGAGACCAGTCTAGTAATTTGGAGGAGGAGGGGGAAAATACACTTCCAACTAAGGGAAAGCTGTACAAGTGCCAGGAGAGAGGACAATGGCAGCTGAAGGAAAACAAAACAAAACAAAACAAAACAAAACAAAACAAAACAAAACAAAACAAAACAAAACAAAAAAACCACCACCAATAACAAACCCCCTCCACATTTGCTGGAAGATATTTCAAATAGTCAGATCAGGACCTTCAATCAGCAGTTCATCAGAGGTAGAGTGAACTACTAGATCCAGATGATCCAGAACATCAAACAATTTTAACATAAGTCCTTGAACAAAGTCTAAAATACCTGAGCATACAAATGTTTGGATTTTTTTTCCTGCAGCAGAAGATAAAGTGAATCTCATAGTAAGTATCCTCATTTATATTTAAGAAGGCAAACACACCACAGAGCTACAACTCACTGAGTTACAGCAAGTCAATTATTTTTTAAGATATCTAAACAGCAACGTGTCTCCCTGCCGTCTAATAAGCCAGTCTAGAGCACATCAGAGTCAGTGTTAAGGTTTTACTGACTCGGGAAAGCTCAGATTCATATCCTTCTTGATTTACTATCAACTGAGTGGCATCTCTTCTTTTACCTTTACAATGAGACCTGTTCAAAGACAAGGACTACAAAGATGTTTGTCTTATCCTGGTATTCCAGTGTCACACAACACACTTGGCAGATACCTACTGCAGCAACAGTTATCTTTATCAACTAACTAACCCCAGTATCATCAACAGCATATTAAATCTGGAGAGAATCACAAGCTGTAAAAAGGCAGAGACAGGAGATAACACTGCAGTGGTGTGGTCCAGAGGTTCCACCACACTTTTAAATGAAGGCAAGACAGCTGCAGTCCTGAATCCACCATTGAGCAGCACCATTCAAAGCCTGTTTTAATGTCTTCAGGTTTCAGTAGCTGTCAGCTGTGGGGGTTACCTCTTGTAACTGCATTTACATACAGGATTTCCATCAGACAAGCACAGACAACTGAGGCACAGAATCACAGAATGTTTGAGGTTGGAAGGGGCCTCTGAAGGTCATCTTATCCAGTCCATTTCTCAAACAAGGCTACTTAGAGCTGGTTGTCCAGGACCATGTCCAGATTTTGAATATTTCCGAAAATGAAAGCTTGTGCTGGTTCTGGCTGTGGTAGTTACTTTTCTTCATAGTGTCTAGTATGGAGCTGCGATTTGGATTCTTTCTGAACATAGGGTTGGTAACAGAGAGATGTTCTCGTTATTGCTGAGCAGGGCTTACACAGAGCCAAGGCTTTTTCTGCTTTTGATGTTGCCATGCTGGTGAGGAGGCTGGGGATGCATAGGAGGTTGGGAAGAGACACAGCTGGGACAGGTGACCCAAACTGACCAGAGGGATATTCCAGACCATATGACATCATGCTCAGTGTATAAAGTGGGGGGAAGAAGGAGGAAGGGGGGAACATTTGGAGTGATGACACTTGTCTTACCAAGGAACAGTTTAGTGTGATAGGGTCCTGCTCTTGTGGAGATGGCTGAACACCTGCCTGCCCTTGGGAAGCAGTGAATTAATTCCTTGGTTTGCTGTGCTTCTGTGTGCAGCTTTTGCTTTTCCTGTTAAACTGTCTTTATCTCAGCCCAGGAGTTCTTTATGTTTTACCCTTCCAATTCTCTCCCTGATCCCTCTGGTGGGAGTGAACAAGCTGCTGAGTGGGGTTTGGCTGCTGGCTGGGGTTAAACCATGACAAGAATACACAACCTCTCTGGGCAACCTAGGCCAGCTCTTGGGTACTCTCACAGTAGGGAAATAAACCGTTTTCTTGTATTCATAACCTCTGTGTTTGAGTTTGTGTCTCTGACTGGGACTGAATCTGATTCTGTCCCCTTCTCCTCTTGGGCTGGCAGAAGCTGAAGGTCACTAGTGAAGGCACACATATGACACCCTGCAGGTTCACAAGCACACACACATTTACTGTCTGGTTGCCTACTCTCTGTCTGTCTGCGTCAGTGCTCAGTGCAGACAGATGAACACTCTCATAATGGGTGACCCCGCAGGCACCCCACATCCATGGCTCCCCCTAGATAGCTACACGTAGAGTGTAAAGGCACCTAAAATCCCCAGTCTGACACCAATAACTGGCACCCAGTCCCCCCAGTAACTGGTAGTCAGTCCATGCAGTACTCACATCCATGGATGAAGAGTGAGATTACACAGATAGATAGTTAAGAAAGGTTCGAATGAAGAAAGAACAGACTGTAGTGATCAGGCACAGGGCTCAGTCAGATAAACGTACTTTATATGCAGTCAGCCCCTTTTATAGCCCTTTCTAGGTCATCCTTTCCTTGTTCCTCCGATTTTTTCCCCTAAACATTTCTTCATCACTTTATGCAGTTCTACCAATTCTCACACCTCTGGTCCAGCACTCAGGATCTTCACTCACCCCATCCCAACACCTCCAGGTAAAATCTTCTCGTACTCCACATATCCTCACACAGATGATGTGGAAATTATCTGCTCCTCTTTCACAGAGGAAAAGGAGAAGGAAAAGAATACATAACAGATCACACAGTAGCGCCTACATCATGAGTCCAACGTGAGAGCTGACGTGAAAACCTCAGACGGTACCAAGTTCAGGCATATCCCTCTATTCAAGGTCACTGAACTTTTTATGGCATATCCAACAGTTCATGTCACTGAAAGCACATAGCTATGGCATGTATGTCCCATGCCACGTGATATACTGCCTGACATATATGATCATTACTGTACTCTAGAATAATGAGCTTTTAGTATATTCCTGGAAGCAGGTAGCTCTCATTAGAAAAATTACATTTTTTTATTTCAGAACTAAATGACTTACATCCACAACAGCTCCAAGGAATGAAGATCTGACAAGATGTCACTGCAAATGGGTGAGAACTATTGCAAATGCAAATCAGGCACAGTTTTCTTAAGGAGTTATATCAGCTGGACCCCTTAATTCCTGTTCCTCACTACTTTGGCATGTCTTTGATTCCATAGCTGCTACAAGCAAAAGGAATGGGTTTACCATAGGTAGATATAAGAAGTGTGCTAAGACTGGCAGTCTCAGGCAGGCCCCAAATTTACACTGTTTTGATAGATTTTCCTATTTTTAGTAAGAATGAAGGAAGAAACCACTGTTGAACAGAAGTGTTAATGAACCATGCTGATTCTTCTCCAACTGCTCAGTAGTTTCTTCACCAGGTCTTCAAGAGCAATGCCATAGTGCATAAAAAACAAAGCAGTATTTCATTACAGAAGACATACTGAAGAGACCTACTTGATTATTCCACCCCAATCTCCACCTACTCTTTCTGTCCATGATGCATATTCTGGTGCTTCAGATCAAGCTACATTTGGAGGTCACCAGTTGTCTCCATTCCTGCTACTGTCCCTCCTGTTCAGCTGTGAGTATTCCTAATGGGGAGGTTTTGCTGAAACCTTTGTCCATGCCATTCAACTGATTATTCCCCATCCCAACTCTTTGCCATTCAGTTGTCACTAAATCAGTCATCCACCAGTGGCCTTGATTCATTCGACATAGCGTCAAAACTCATTTCATTTCAAAGGGTGCTTTTACCCAAATAAAAACTGTAGGATTCCCCACACAAGCACTGTTCACATTAAAACACAACTTAGAAAGGTTATTCTTAATTAGTTGGGGGTTTTATTTCCCCATAATTCATCATCTAGCCTATATCTTGTTTCACATACTGGCCTGAGTATTCCTCTGCAACTGTATTTTAATCACAATATAATGTTTATATTACTGATTCAAAAACTTACAGATATAAGTACATATGTTTTGATTTCTATCTTTCTGACATTTGAATCAAACACTTTTTCTATTATTCTTAACTTTAATCTGAGATAGTTATGTGTTCCAGATATACAGATAGCTTGAGACGGCAGTACAATTTTTGCACCACCTGTTTCTTTTATTCTGATTTTCTACTGCAATTAGGCAGCATTAGGTACCACTCTCGTATCTGCTGTAACATATCCTAAATAAAAGGTAGGCAGATTCAAAGACCTGCAAGACCAAAGCAGGCTTTCGTCCAGCTTAATAAATATCTTGAGGCTCACGTCACATCAGAACGGCACAGAATGTAAAGCTTTGAATGCTTAGGACAGCTGTCCTCCCTCCCTGCCTCCGTGGCCTTTCTGATTACACTTGCACCCAATCCCATCCACTGGCAGTGTTTCCCAAGTGACACAAATACTGCAGCAGTGCAGGAGACGAAAAGATCTTGAGCCGAGTGTGGTCGTCAAGATGTCTGGGTATTTATGACAGGAAAACATCAGCAACATCACGTCACAGAAACCATTGGGGTTGCCTAGGACATCTCAGTGAGTGATAGATCGTTTTATTTTCCCTGAAAAGGGGACCAAAATCAGCTGCCTGGAATTTCCAGTGCATGGGAACTCTTGACTGGAAACATATAGTTTGAGGCCAGAGTATCATAATCACTGTCTTATTTATACCTCAGCGTCTAATCAGTTTTGTTGGCTGCTTTTGTGCAGTGACACCATGCAATTGATAAAACATATGGTTAAAACACTAGCTGGCTGAAGTACTTGTACTACAAAAGGAAATATGTCTTAATTTGGATATATCCAGGGATTAATCCTTACTTGTTGTTCCCACTTTCATCCAAATTTTGATTTTGCTAGTGTAAAAAAATGTGCCTTTTTTCTAGAGTTGAAGTTTTCCTAGCATTACCTTCCACACAGAAGCTTTTGCTGTCTTCTCAGATTTAAAAAAACACTGTATTTTCTTCTTTTGAGGGTGCTTGCATACTAACCCTCACCCTTCACCTTCCCACTGCTATTGCAGCTCAGTTGCTAGACAGAATATTGGTTTCTGACTGTATGCTGGCAGTGCAGCTTTCTAGCACAAAGCAGTCAGGACTTCTGTAATCAAAGAATTAAAACAAGTTTGGGTTTTAGGTATTTATATCATTGTAATTTTCCAGATGTGGGGGGAAAAAGAATGATTCTTTGAAGATATTGCAAGCAGGCAATGAAGTGACAAGGAAATTGGAACTACGTGTTGACATAATAGTGGATAGTCAGCCGAGATGAGAGACAGACATAGATCATGATAAACATTAAGCAGTGGAAGAAACAGTTTGTGGTGATACCTTACCAACAGTGTGCCTTTGTACCTTTCTCCAAATTCTTATTATATTTACTGTAAAAGAATTGTGCTGCTTTTTCTAGGTTTGAAATTTGTCCATCATTATCTTCCATGCAGTATTTCATATCAGAGAAGCAGTATGAACTTGCCAGCAGTGTGTCTTTCTGGCCAAGAAGGCCAATAATATCCTGGGGTGTATTAGGAAGAGCATTTCCAGCAGGTCGAGGGAGGTGACCCTGCCCCTGTGCTCAGCATGGGTGCAGCCAGGTCTGGGGTGCTGTGTCCAGTTCTGGGCTCCTCAGGACAAGAGAACCATGCAGCCCCTGGAGCAGGTCCAGCAGAGGGCCATGAAAACGATTAAGTGTCTGGAACATCTTGTACAAGGAAAGGCTCAGGGACCTGGGCCTGTTCAGCCTCGAGAAGAGATGACTGAGATGACTACAGGTATCTGAAGGGAGGGTGTCAGAGTATGTTTCCAGGCTCTTCTCAGTGGTGCCAAGCAGTAGGACAAGAGGCAATGGGCAGAAACTGATGCGCAGGAAGTTCCACATGAACACGAGGAAGAACTTCTTTTTTGTGCAGGAGACTGAGCACTGGAACAGACTTCCCAGAGAGGTTGCGGAGTCTCCCTCACTGGAGATATTCAAGAACCGTCGGGCACAATCCTGTGCCATGTGCTCTGGGATGGTTCTACTCGAGCAGGGAGGGTGGACCAGATGATCCACTGTGGTCCCTTCCAACCTGGACCATTCTATGATTCTGTGATTCTGTTACAAAAAAAGTAATATTCTAGAAAGAGGAAGTGTGTAGAAAAAGGAACCTTACCAAAAGAACACCTTAGGATTATGATCTTTTCAGAAGTTTTCTGGGAAGTGCTAACTGAGCAACCTGCATTGCATTCCTATATTGTAATATAAAAGCTTCGACTTGAGCTTCAACTTTGTGACTATAAAAAGACAAATATCCTTTGTAGTTTTTTTTTCCTGCTTAATCCTAGGTAGAATTAATATAAAGATATAAAGAGCATAAAGCTGATTGTGATAGCTGCTCATGAAGAGACTGCCTGACAGCTTGGAAGATCATATCTTTGCGGGAATCATAAAAGAAGCCAGCAAATACAGGCCTGTGTAAGGGAAAGTAAGTGCTCTGTTCTGGACTTGGTGAGTTTAGATGGGCAACAAAAAGTGATGGCTGGTTTTCTGTGCACTTTTGATCAATCACACACTTTAAACTCATGTGTGATACATCTGGAACAGAAATCCTGCCTCCATTTTCAGCTGAAAAAAAATTGCACTGAAAAGAAAACAGAGCACTACAGATGTAATCCTTCTAATAGCAGAAAGGAATATATGTGCAATGTTACTCCCTTTCCAATGGAAGGATGATAGGAATTTCTTCATGTGTCACACACCCTGGGAAACTATTGTGCCTCATGACAACCGCATAGAAATAGTCCAGTAAAGCTCCAGTCTCAGGTAATATAGAGCAGCTTTCTCAGTAGTTTGACTTCTGATTTGCTGTGTGCCTTATTCATTATTATTTTTTGCTGTTCCACCTCCTCCCACCTCCCCATACCTCCTTTCATAATTCTCAAGAAGAAAGAAAAGGGAGATGTCCAGGTGTCCTATTATTAGTGCCAGCCCAGGGGATGAGATGATGACCAGGAAGACAATGCCATCATCTCTCACCACTCAGACACATAACAAGAAGGGTAACATATAACTTACCAACATAACTAATCATGACATCCATCAGTTTTCTGATGAGCCTCTCTACAACCAGTCAAACCTCCTGCTGATGGAACTCACAGGCACTTGGAACATGGTTAATTCTGGTCCTGAAAGCAGCCCTCCACTTCCAGCTCTTCTGAATTCACAGCTGCAGAGGTGCTATATTCGTCCCATAGAGGACTTGACCTGAAATTGGGTAAGAGGATGTAAACTACTCTGGGGAGCAGCAGAACACATACATTTCCTTTGTTCTTTAAATCTTTCCTAGGCACCCGCTATTTGCCGTAGACAGGGAAAAGACAGCAAATGTACCTCTAGGCCTGGTATAATAAAGTCATTCTTATATTAAGACAACACTTCTGAAATATGCACCAGGGATCTTAAGGAGGAAAAGGTCAAAGAAATTATCTACATTCCAGAAGCTAATGAACATTTGCTTGGTGAATGTAGTCTGTTGAAAGAAAAGAAAAGAGAACAGCAACCAAGCAAGGAGGAAAGATAAATCACTGTGTATGAAAGAGATCTGAAGAGGAACCAAGTATGATGATATCTTTCTAGGTAGATACATTACAGCTAAAGATCAACACCAAAGATCAACAATTTCCTCCAGGAAATAATTTAAATAGCAGCTATCCAAAGACAGCTGCCCATAAAAGCAGTTTAAAATTAATAATACCTAGAATTATCTCATATATCTTTAAAACATTCAAGGACGTTTCATGACTTGATAATTCTGGCCACCATTTACAGGACTAACAAGTATTTAATTTACCATACTTGGAATACTTGTTATGTGCATTATTAAAATTTGCAGACATAACCATTTACACTGACATGCCATGATGATGATGAAGGGATTAGAGCAACTGGTATACAGGGAGAGGATGAGAAAGCTTGGCTGTTCATTCTGGAGAAAAGAAATCTCAAGGGATTGTATGAATGTGTACAGATAACTAAAAGGAGGGTGTAAAGAAGACAGAGCCCGGCTCTTTTTAGTGATGTCCAGGAAAGTTTTTCTCACAAATAAGATCTATTTCTTAAAAATCTTGTCAGCATTCACCTCTGTCAGACCTTCATGCCTTTCCTGGGGAGCTGAGCTAGGTCAGTTGTTGGCCAATATAATGGGACTTAGGGGACCATTTCAGCTGCTGTAACTTCAGCAGTGTGCTTCAGATCATTTATTCTGAAAGTAATTTTTTCCAGGATCATTTATTTCAGAAACTATTTTAGTCCCTACAGGCCGAGAAACACAGTGAAGGAAAAAAAAATTTAGAGCTTCTCCAGGATCTGAACAGCTAAAGATCTTTCCCACTCTCCATGTGACTCCTGAGACAGCATAAAAATAACCTAGGCTATCAAAATAGGGAAATGCAAGGGTGTTGTTAAAAGGATTTTGGTTATGGGAGCTAAAGAACAAAAGAAAGAGACTAAAACTGGATAGAAAATAATACAAAAAATACTATGTCAATAAAAATAAATGGAGAAATTATTTGTCAATAACTCTTTCATACTGAAACACACTCACATATTGTCTTTTAGAACTTTTCCTCCTTTATAAATAGCAAACCAAAGAGACAGATTTTCAAGGCATGGAAAGCTACTTCATTTGTCTTTTCTCCACACACATGCTATATTTAAAAAGAAAAAAAAATAGGACAAGAAAACATAACTAAGACAAAGAGATGTTCAAGGTCAACAGTTAAAGTATGAAAAGGCTTCTTTCTCAACCATGTTCTTTTTATTTTAGACATACTCTCCTTTATCTTTCAATATCTCTACCTTGGGAGTTTCATGCATAGTTTTAAAATAAACCCACTAAGCACCTTAATAAAAATAATCAGCCTATCCTTTATAAAATATCTTTTTTGCAAAATAACTCTGTTACATAAATGCAGGACTACCCAGTCTCTACCCCTTATGATGCCCTCTGAAAGTACAGATAGCACAGAAACACTTGAAAAAGTGTTTTCATCAGGGTTCATCTTAAACTGAAAGACTACCAGCTATATTACAGACACTGTCTTCAAAACAGCTAGTTCTGTAAAACATTTGCCAGAGAGAAACGGCTTTATCCTTACCAGATAGTTTAGCTATTTCCTTCTTTCTTTTTATTTTTATTTTGAAAAGGCAAATATTAGACAGCTCTGTCCATATGTTTTGCCTAGCTATTCATCTTTCTCCCTTGGGTTACTCTGAATGAGTTAAGTGCTACTGAAATCCACATTTGGCTGGCTAAATTCGTTTGACAGATGAACTAGAAAACTGTCATTTGTAAAAGTAACTTGGATATAGCCATAAAACCTTTCTTCATTTATCAAGACTTTTTTTTTCCTAATACATACATACATATAACAAACCGTTCCTGTCTGAACTTGGTTACCTTTGTAAGATCTGGCATATAAGCATTTCTGTCAAGACAAAATACAGATTTTAAATGTTTGACAGATTTTAAAGGTCTGACAGACCTTTTAGTGTGGCTGGAATTTTTCCGATTTTCATGTTTACCTAAGAAGCCTCTTAACTTATGAATAACTCCACAGAATAATACTCATATCCTTGTGTCACTCACCAAAGACTGCAGAGCACTCAGTGAAATAATGCAGCCATTCCATTAATAAAAGAAATGCGGGGGTACAGAGAAGATATTGATGATTTTTCTTCTGTTTTCTCCTCTTATCTTTTTTCTCTTTTTTTCTTTTTTTTTCTTTTTTTCCCCCACAATTAAGGTATGCTTCCACTAGGTTATGAAAATCTTTTGGCACAAAATGCAAAGTAACATTGTCTTTATAGAGAGAAAGTAAAAAAAAACTACAGCAGGACAAGAATGAACAAGTAATTATTTCATTTGTGATTATTTAGCCCTGTAGGGAATTCTCGAATCAGCTCCTCTTCCTGCCTTTCATTTCTCAGCAACACAAATAAAGTTGCCCTTGTTACTGCTCAGTAGAAGCCAGTACCCACTAGATGGGGCCCCAAGGCAAGAAGTTCTCAGCTCACAACGCCAGGTTCACTCTGAGAAGCTGCATTTCCAGGGGACAACTATTATAGTAAGTGCAAAAAGTGGTCAGAAATATCTGAACCCCAAGTGTGTTTAAGAGTTGGAGCTGAATTTGTAATTTAGTTCAGAAGGGTACTTAAATTCTACTAGCACCTACATCAGAAGGAAAGCACAGACCCTCTGCCCCACAAATTCTTGGCTACCTAATCCTTAAACCCAACATCCTTAAAAGAAAAAGAAAAAATGCCTGTATTTCACCAATAAAATTCAGAAAGTTTTTCACATAACTGGATCTGACTACATAGAACTATAGCTACACCTACTCACATGGGAGGGCAAGCACAAAATCATGTGTAACAAGTAGCACCGTGTGTTTCCTTTTTTCTTTTCCAGACAACAGCAATGCCACCATGCCTTAGAAAAATATGTTTCCAACAAGCTACAGTCCTCAGAGATATTTCGGCTCTATCTTGGTCTGGTGGGAACTCAGCTTCTCACAGAAAAGCATCAGCTTCCCTGCCCAGATTCTGCTTCATAGATACACATCTACAGAAAACGTTGATCTTTGCATAATTAGTAAGAGGAGGGGTCAAGAAACAAAAGTCTCTGCACTTCACAACCAGAGACATAACCAGTGATCCAAGATATTATTGTAATTTTTGTTCACTTGTTACACAACTGTTTCTCATTTAATCCACTCAAAGTTGATTCTCAGCTGATGATTCACCAATTCGTATGCAATTGTCCCATAATGTGAGTGCAGACTACTATTATATAGCTTATCCCCACCTATAGTTGTACCTGAACTCATTACCATGGACTGTCTTTCTTGTCAGTGGAGAAAGCTTCTCCACAAATGCAATTCATCCCATTCCAAATTAAATTTGTCCTCCTGGGGCAGGTAGTTCAAACATAGGTGCCAAGTGGCAGAGGTCTTAGAGGTGTGCGAACACAGCCCCTGAATCTACTTCTCAGAAGAGATGTTCTTAGCCTTGTGTTTAACAGCACATGCAGTAGCATTCTGAGTAAGAACGTGAGCTTTTTTCTCAGATTCATCACATCTGTAAAGTAACTTCATTTTTGTATATCATCACTGCACAGCAGCAAGTGCAGTGATGGGCACCAGCCCTCACTGGTTGAAGACAACCGAGACTTGTTCATGCCAAAATGGATAACAGGCAAGCCGAGGCTGGCTGAGTTGTTAGCCTGTTTATATCTGCCTGGATCAGACCCTGGAGTGGCAGACTTTGCTAAAGGCAGGTTCTGAAGGCAGAACACACTGGCTACTCATCAACCTAACAGGAGATTCCCAGGCACGGTAATTCAGTCATCAATACTGTAACAGTATTTAAATTCCCCTCTTTCGGACTATAAGACATGGCACTTTCCCAAACAATTCCTGAGCCCAGGCAAGATTCAGCCTGAGCAAGGTATCATTGCTCGTGGCGGTCTGGACGCAGTCCTGTTCTGCTAGGTAAGATAGCTTTACAGTGCAGTATAAAGTAGAGCTAGGGATGCCAGTAGTTCTAGGGATCAACCATGACAGCCATAACCCTGTTCATTTTAATAGTATATATACATATGTATGTGTGTATGTGTGTGTGTGTATCTATCTATCTATCTATCTATCTATCTATCTATCTATCTATCTATCTATCTATCTATCCATCTATCTATCTATCTATACCAGAAATGGAGCAGTTGCTGATAATGAAAACTGCTAAGCAATACTGGAGTGAAGGCAGGGGAGAGAGAAGTACCACAGGAGCAGTGCGGAGGTGAAGCAACTTGTGCATTTTACGGCAGGGTCACCAACCATCTTAGAAGCCTGTAATTGTAGCAGGGAAGAACAGCATACCATAAGAGAACTGACAAAATTCAAATGAAGGAAAGGAATCATTAAAGTGTAAATTCAGGGTTTAACTGGAGCAAAGAAACTAAAACAGACAAGACTTGTTTATGTTCACACAGGCTGGCACAGGAGAAGGAACATGAGGTACAGATAACACTGAACATTTGCGGTGACCAAAACAGGAAAATGCTTCTGAACAGGCAGGCATGGGAGAGCCACTAGTTTCTGACGACAGCTAAATCTTCTTCAGGAGCTGTGCAGAGTACATCCACGCTGAAGAATGCCATCGCTCTGCTTTACAGCGCTTTCAAAACAGACTCTCCTCCCATCCAGTAATATAAGGAAGGGGGAAGGAGATCTATTACTTCATCCTCACGTATGTGGCAGCTTTTCTTTGCTGCCTCCTACGCTTCATCTGCCACTGCTTTAAATCTGCCTACTCTCCCCCTTTCACGTGGTTCTTGTACAGCTCTGTCAGATATTCCTTCATCACCTGCACACCTCGTTTTGCCAAGATCATTTTCTCATATGCTGTCATCAATTGTTCTTTCTTCTCACATCCATTTCATGAATCATTTAATCAATCTTTCTCCTCACATCCATGTCATGAATCATTTAATCAATCAAGCAAGCAAACATTCAGTCATTTTTCATGTTTCTGTTATGTCTTTGAGGGTTTTTCATTCTCCGAGTTACTTTTCTCCTGTGCTTTATTAGACTACAGCTTGCTGCGCTCTCTCCAAAGTTCAACATGAGATTACATGTGAGAGGGTGATCCCATAAGCTCTCAGACAGCGCTCTCAAGATAATTAGAAGCATATATTGTTAGAAACATGGCATCTCTATTTAATTAATCCTGAAATTACTCAATAGTACTGTATGGCCTAAAGACATTTCTAGAACTTACAAAGTACAGAGTAATGCATTTCAGGCATTGAGATTTTCAGTAATAAACTAATAAAAAAATAAGGATGTTGTGCAACTTTAGGTAGATTAATAGGAATATTACTATTTTAAGAAATTTTTCATAGTATCCAGCCTGAATATTTCTAGCTGGAGAGTAAGCAAAAATTAATCTGATTTCTTTCTGCACTTCCTAAGCAAACAAAGAGATCAACCAATCAGTAATAGTGCTCTTTTACATCCTGAAAGACTTTTCATGTTCCTCACTCAGAGTTTCCTTTTCTAAATCAAACATAGCCAGTGCTCTGAAACTTTATTCACTTCCCAAAACTCATGTTACTGCCCTCTGAACTCTCTCGACTGAGTCCACTTTTCCAGTCAAGGATAATGCCTGAAAGTAAGTGCAATATTTCATCCAGTCTCACCATGCAATTAATCCTCATTTTACAAATAATGCTCCTGTTCAGACTTTTACCTAAATGGCAGATTTCTCTTTGGTACATAAGAGACTCACACGGTAACCCAATATCCTTTGCTTTCCAGTACTATCTGAGGGACTTGATGGGATTCTGTCACCTGGCCAGATGCACCCTACCTCCATTTCACATTTAATTTCACATCCACAAGAGAAGCATTCAGTGTCATTCCTTACTTTTGCTCAAGATATGAGGGGAATGCCTTGCTTTTTTAATCCACTTAGGAATAGTCCACAGCTTTCTTCCTGTACTGCAGGCCCCTCACCTTTTGCAATATCTGCATCATCCCCAGAAAAAGAGACACACTGAGACACTTTGTGTGATAAAGCACTTCTGAAGAGCAAACTCCTCCTGGTTCTTATGAAGCTTGGTTTTATTGCCAGCCGTGGCACATGGAAGAAAAGACACACTCAGCTTCAATGTGGGTGACACAGAAGGTAAAATCTGTGGAGGAAGCAGGAGGAAACTGAAGTTTCCTTCAGGAGGAAGTAACATTTGTTACTACAAGGCAGGGAGCAACATGACACAGACCAAATGGCCAAACCAGGAATACGTAAGTGTCCAGGGCCTTGTTCAGAAAGAAGAGATGCAACAGACTATACGGCATTAAAAAAATCATAAAACAAAACAAACCCAGAACAAAACAAGAGCAAACAAAAGCCCATAAAGCTTACTTCAAGCATCACATTGCCTAAAAAGTCTGGGAATGGGATGGAAAGAAAACCAGCCTTTCATTAAGTCCAGGAGATTAATAACTTTGAATTTTTAATTTTCTTCCCTGAGACCGCTGGAACAAAGTCTTTCAGAGGAATAACATACTCAGATCAATAGCCTGAGCTTACTTTGGGCACCTGAGAAGCCAAACAGGGCATATGAGTTACCTGCTGCCCATTTGGAACATCACGTACAACATAAAGCAGCCTCAGGTGTGTCTCCCAGTCATAGCCTGCGGTAGGAGAAGCAAGAGCTGCATCTACCAAAATATTCACACCATTTGTTACAGTTTTGGACATGCTACACTCCCTAGTTAAGTGACTTCACATCCCTTTGTTGCTGCACCTTCCAGTTCTTCTGTTTTACATTTGCCATCTTTGTGCTACCTCCCTTTGACAGAATTGCAGTCAGCTTCTCCAACACTCTCTTGCAATTCCCTACACATTTTCAAAGCTTCTGTTCTTCTGAAAGAGAAAAAAGGTAAAGCTAAGGCATTTCATTCAGTTCTAACCCGTTAAAGCAAAGTCCTCAGGAAAACATACGTTTTTAATATATCTACCAGTCATTAAATGAGATTTTCTTCCTGAGGTATTCCTCTTTCTGTGCTTGTCTGCAAAAACGACACCAGTGTGGCACTAACAGATGCTTAGTTTCCACATAGAATAATCTCACTGAACCCCACAGGTGAAAGTCGATCTAATTACAGTAAAAAAAGACCTGTTCTCGATTGTCTCACCTGGGTTCAGCATTTCAGCAGTAAGACTATGCCAGCACAAACTGTTAAGCTAAGCACAAGCATCTGCTGACACAGCAGCTATTCTACTTAAGGTTCAAGGATATTTTATATGTATTTAGGAAGAAAGACAATGCATGTGTACTGTAGTATAAAATACTCTCTAAGCATTGTTAAAGCTATTCAAATGCAGAAAAAACCCTCAGTGTTACACAGAATAATGACTTTGATGGATTGGCTAAGGTTTTAAAGAAATAGTATATTTTATGTAAGATGCAATGACCTCTCTGAACAGCAGAGGACATTTAGTTACTCAGACTTGTCCCTTGAATGGTATCCAGAGAGAAGAACAGTGGGACCAGTGAGGAAACTCAGCCTGGGGATGGGCAGAGAGAAAGGCTCTTTTGTGTGGCAGCAGAGGCAGAATCCCAAATGCTCATTTTCACACATGGACAAAGGAGGAAGGGCAACATTTATCTCTTCTGTCTTTTCTAATTTTTTTCCAAGGTCTGTAGCACAAAATCTCTCCTAGGCAAGCTGTCAGCAAGGAGGAAGCATGCTGCATGCAGGGGCCGAGCCTGGCAGATTAGCAGTATCGCTCACCGCAAACCTGACGCAGCAAGAGAAGCTGCTCTGGAAGGACACGGCAGAGGAGAGCTCTGAGAGCTGTGTAAGACAGTAACAGATACAGCTGCCATTCTGATCACTGCACCAAGTTTCCAGTGATGACCTCAATTTGCCACGCCGCTGACCCAGTGTGGGATGCCAGAGGAACTCACAGCAGCCAGTGGAGAAGCTGGTAGGAACCACAGCTGAAGGAAAAAGAGCAAAGCTCAGTGTGAGCTGAATCCTGCACACCACACTGAGTTGCTGCTCCATTTTGACTTCACTTGTTAAGCAAGACATGCACTACAACAACTGGGCTTCTCTGCTGAGAGGAATGCAAACTCTAGATCAGAGGGATGACCAAGAGGCACCACAGCTGAACAAGAATCAGTCATGTTGGAATTACTCCTGATTCTGGGGCTCTTGAGCCGTTTGCGTTAAAACTGCTGCATAAACAATCGAGAGAGGGACCAGAGCCTGAATCTGTCTGCAGCAGTGTCCAGCACATTTTTATATCCCATCTCTCATGCCCTAAATCATCTCAACATCATCTCACTGTCATAAAAAGAGAGGATGAGACTCTCTTCAGTTTGAAAGGTCTAGGACAATGTGGTTTTAAACTTCTTAAAGTACAAAAGGCACTAGGAGATGTGTTAGTGACAACACTATTAAGAAGCTGTACAGCAGAATAACAGCCACACAGCCACAGTTTTTAAAGAAACAGAGGCAGTATCACACTGAAAACAGTCTTTTTAGGCAGCAAATACAAGGTATGAATGTGCATGGTAAATCCCAGCGAACCAGAGTATTTCTGCTCCAAATAGAGACAAGATTTGTGACAAACCCAGTTTTGTGCTCACTGCCCCCCCCCCCCCCTAAATATATCAACCATCTTCACGCATC
>VYXC01003790.1:93839-121350 GCA_013397175.1 Platysteira castanea | reverse complement strand
TTTTTTTTTTTTTTCTCTTCTGACAGAATTTAAATTATCTGAAGTTTACAAAAAGAAATACTTCAACACTGCAATGAGATTTTACTCTTTTGGGATTTCATTTGGAAGAGAAAAAAAGGGAGGTCTTACATGTTTTAATTCATGCAAAGGACTCTAATGACCTGTTCAGTACTTTTGATGTAACTTTTGAGAGTTAAAATAAAAACATAAAAACATAATCACACCAAAAATCTTTAAAATTTGAAGTGAAAAAGTTAAAAATTGAAGATTTGTTACATTAATTATGTGCAGATGGCAAGGCACTGAACATCATTTCAGATAAAGTCTCTCAGAAGAGACTGTGAGGAAGAACACCACTCTTTCATCACAGTTCTCTCAAGACTATGTGTCCTTCCTGATATGAAATACAAGGGCAAGAGATGAAGGTGGAAGAATAGGCACAGCAGAGGTATTACCATTTCCAAACTGTCCATGTATTTACTCACCTGGTTTCTCCACTGCACAGATCTGTGCATCTACAGAAAGGCAGGCATCCCACTGCCTTTTCAGAGCCCAGGCATGATGCTGCAGAAGGCCACAAATAGGGACAAAAGTAGGAACAGTTTCACTCCTTTTTTATTCTGGTCAGATTCACAGGAAGAAAATATTCTGTTCACATGGAGCAAATACAGTAAAAAGTTGTTACAGTAAAATGCACTCCATTGTATAAGCAAATATTCCCCAAGTCCTTTACTGAAAAAAGAACTTATTTCCAATACCTAATAGGTGGAATCACTTTTCTCTCCCTCTCCACCCCCACTTTTCTCTTTGGAGAAAACTGAAGCTATAACAGCTTTTCCCGAGTAATAGATGAATTTTTATGGCAGAACCAGAAATAAAACTAGGTTTTCTTAATATCTCTACTTCCTAATGCAAGAGCAGCAGGAACTAATCGTAATTCCACTGTTCAATCATTGCCCATAGAATTATCTTTTTCTTTTTTAGACTATGTGCAAGCATATGCAAAAGTCAAAAAAACATTAACAGGGAACTCTTTCCCAGGTAATCTGCACCTATGATTCCTTCTTGCTAAGAATGTTTCACTCAAGCTCCTTTTTGCTCCCATGTTCTCTCCCCACTTGCTGCCATGTGCCACGGCACAGCAGTGCACAGAGTCCCTGTGCAGCACTGTGGAAGATGAACTGCTGCAGTCACTCAACTGGTTCCTTTGTCTTTTTTAGTGCCCCCCGGAGAGTTCAAAGAAAAGTGAACCTATTGCCTGAATCCCTTCACATTGAAACTGCACATGAGGAAGCCCTGGGTCTGATGAGGGGACCTACACTCCAGCTGATTCAAATACAGTAGCAACATCAAGGGCAGCCAGTGAAAATACTGATTTTTTCACTGCCCCTTCAAAAATAACTTTTACAAGTTCTTTTTTACCACATGTAAACTGAGCTTTTTTCTTGGCTCTTGGGAATGAAGGGCAACCTTGTAATTTGAGTCAGAGGAA
Source organism: Platysteira castanea (assembly GCA_013397175.1). Lineage (NCBI taxonomy): Eukaryota > Metazoa > Chordata > Aves > Passeriformes > Platysteira > Platysteira castanea. The sequence continues at coordinate 119,858 of VYXC01003790.1, read as the reverse complement.
GCCTGGGAGTGTGCTCTCCCTGGAGACCCACAAAGGAGTAATAACTGAGCCACTCTGCCTCTCTTGTTCTGGGGAGAGGGAATGTACAGCTCTGCTCCTTTCTGCAGGCACTGAGCCAGGCAGTCTGGTCAGGAAAGCAGTGGGAGCCAGCACAAATTCTACTCCTTCCTTCTTGCCTGGAGGCACAATGGCCTTTGCTAGACTGGGATAAAAACGTGCTACAGGCACATGTAGTGATAGGTATTGCGACATACACCTGCACACCGACAACCTGCTCGAATAGTCTGATGTAGCAATGACAGCAGGTATGATGAGTTAAATGACAGGCTGGGCTCCTTCCAATCAGTGTGTCAGCCAGCTGAGTAAGAGACAGCATGGGCTTTTTATGGACCAGGCTTGTCAAACAAACATCACATATGTACTACCATCATACCTTTATACTCCAGCTGTGTCAAAGGCAAACAAGACTTGGACACAGACAGATTCTACATTTAAATAATACTGGATTAATTGAAGAAGCACTTAAGAAGGAGATATAAAGGAAGCTGATGATTAATGAAGGGGTTTCTTCAATTTTTTTTTCTGTAAGTATTTTTAAATACTTCATCTACTTTTAGATAGCGTGATAGAGTACTGCACCTCCAAGGTATGTTACTGAATCACACAGTCAGAATAAGTATTTGCTTTCAGTAGATACACAGGAGCACAGAACTACAGTAAGAATGCAAAGGAAAGAAATTCATCTCTTAATTAGCCCATGGAAGTTCCTGTACTGTGCTGCTCCAAGTCCAGGAACCCTCTCATGAACCTGCTTGATTTTGCATTTTCCTAATAGTTCGAAACGTATTTTTAAGATGACTCTCTGCCTGTCTAGGACTTCATTATGATATGAAAAGAGGCAATGATGGAAGAACTTTATTTTCCTTATTTGCATTCCCTAAAGTTATTATTAATCTCAGTTTTTAGTTCTCTAGTTCTAATAAAGATTCAGTGTTTTCCTTTAATAAGAAAAATATAGGAGAGACAAATGATCCATCCTTGCAGATGACAGATCCATTTACCTGTGCAGAATGGGTAAAAATTCCTACAAATTTTCTGCTGTCAAACTCTGCAATGATTTTTCACATGAGCAAAGAACTGCAAAGCAGTGGGTCGAGGAACAGAATGGAATGAGACATGGAGATGGGGATCATGATGACACAGGAAAAAAGAACCACTTTCATCTGTAATGCACCAAAAAGTTGTCAGTAAATTAGTCCCTGATCACTGAGATAATGGTTTCTAAATGGTGTGGGAATTAACTTTATTCTGCAGCAGTTTGAGTTCTTACTTTATTCCTCAAAGACCTCCTATCTGGTCAATACTTTAATCCTGCAGTTCCTTTTCCTGGAGCTGCAGTTCTGCAGTGACTAAGAGCTCAGTTAAGCTTAACAAAAGGTGCAGGACTCTTGCCTTGTCTGCTTTATGACTAATTTAATTGCTCACAACTTTCTCTATTTCCTTAGGAAGTGAACAGCTCATGGTTCCATTCTGCCAAAAAAGCAGATAGATAAGTCTTCCACGCTTCATCTAAAATTTTAGGGCTGTACTAAGGGAAAAAGTTATCAGGCTACGGAAGGAAAGTTTGCATCCTCAGGAAAGGAGTTTCAATGATTTATAATATGTAATTTTCCCAAATTCACAGATTCCCTGTGTTACCTATTGAAATGGTTGACTAGAGAGACAAATACATGAAACCTCCAAAGGAGAAAAAAAAAAACGATGAGAGAGGTAAAAAAAGACTGCACAGTGTAAGAAAAAAAAGACAAAGGAAAAAAAAACAGGGAAAAATGAAAAATAGAAAGAAAAAAAAAAGAGGAAGAAAAAAAGAGGAGAAAAAGTCATCACCTTCAAGACTCTCCATGAATAAACTGCTCAGCAGGGAATTCAAGAACTGGCGCTGCCAGCACAGGGAGAGAGCACAGCAATGAAGGGCATGGCACAAGACCACCAGGCGTGTATTGTTTCCTTTCTCCTTCCCAAGGACTCCACATCAAGACTGCTGTCATTCAGAGGATGCTCATTCAGCTTCTTCTTGTCACTGCTCACTGCCACAGTGACCTGCCAGGCAGGTGTCACTGCTGTCAGGCACAGCCATCCTCCTCTCCCTCTGCCTGAGCTTGCTCACCAGCAGCTGCTCTGGTTGGGATTTATGAGACACAGATCCTCTTCACACTCATTTTAAGAAGCCTGTAGGTACTGCCACATTTATTGCTCCCCTGACCTACTTTTAGCCACATGCTGTTATCTAGCCCAGGACTTCCTTCTTTTGACAGCTGCCTAGATAATGCAATCCTGAAACAGGAATGGGGTTTGTTTCCAGGCATGGTCCCACCACTAACAGCTACTGATTTGAGTTTCCTTTGTCCCCACCCATGATGGGTACATCTGTCCATAGGCTGTAAACTCATGTTTGATGACACTGTTGTTTTGTTCACTTGATAATTACTCAGTATGACATGGGAGTTCACAGCTATACGTGACTTCCCTGTTTGCACAGTCTAGCAACTGAAGATTTGTCTTCCCAGCAAGACTTCTCTGCCTTCAGGGCAATACAGGTCAACACCATCTGCCTGCAGATGTTTTTATATGAAAACTTACTGTGAGTTTTGAATACATGGACACAAGTGATGCATTACACCTACAAACAGGTAACAACAGGAGATTTTGTGCGCCCAAACTGAGAGGCCTTTGAAATCCAAATCCTTTGTGCTACAATTGTTGGGTTTAGCACTGCAGAACTGGAAAATTAATCATGGCACAGGTTATTTGACTCAGACACATAATTTACTAGACTACACCTGAAGCTTGAGCTGGAGCCTAAGCACCCTAAGTGATATAAGTGCAAAATGTTCAGTGAATCAAGCAGGAGTATGTACTTGAGATAAAACTACATTGCCACTAAACTTCTCAATGCGTAGTTCACAACACAGAGAAAAACTACAGAGTTAAAGAATTTATATTCTAGTGAAGAAAAAAACCCCAAAACACATTCAAGTTAATGATTTCTTGAGTCTTGTTCAAGCAGATTTTTTCTTTTTGTTTTCCAATGGAGGTCTCCAGTGATTTTATAACAGACTCAAAACTCTGGGGCTGAATGGAAAAAAAAGTTCTGGTAATCTAGGATGTTTGGTGGAGCTATTCCAGATTTACCCTGGTTTAATCAGCAGCAGCATTTTATTAAGAAAATGTAAGAAAGCTTCCATGTTGCAAAAGATAAGGAAATAACAGAAATGACAGCAAGTCCAACCCCACGTAGTCTATGAATCTTGGAGTTTTCAAACAGGTCATCTGACCTCATGACAAGCAAAACATCTGATGAGAAAATAAGTAGGAGACAAAGTAGGGAAATTAAATTATGTTTGATTCTGCTTTTACTTACGCTGCTGTAAATCTACTCCAGCCAAAAATCTGACATATGTGACATAATACAGGAGAGCATCCTGGAAAAACCTACATGTAACTTTAATAAATGCATAATGCACTTTAACATACTGACAAGAACAAAAAAAAAAAAAAAAAAAGAAATAAAAGTTAACTGGGGTATATGTTAATCTGCACTTAGGAAACTGCTTTCACTGCAGAATATTTCAAGTTCCAAACACCCAGGGCACTGTGAAATGAAAATATTCCTTGTTTTTGCTTAGCCTTAGAAACATTTCCTAAATATTTACCTGTGTGATGATTTATATAATTTTGTCTTTGTTTTATAAGAAAAAATATAACATTTACTGATTGGATGGATAACAAAGAAAAAACAACAATTACCCAGAAATTCCTAAGGGGGAGTATAAGCTTTTTTAGAAGTATTTATTTCATTACAACATAAGTTGGAGTACATAAAACGCTTTACCTCTATATGCTTCAAAAATGAAACTATTAATACATCAGTTACACATATAATTCACCTGAACTGTGAGCAGCGTCTAAAGAATTTGCATTAGTTAATCTGTTGAAAGTGGCAGCATTGACATTGTTATTTCATGATTTCACAAATTTGTCCAGGGTTTATCCACTAAGACTTAAAAGCAAAGCAAGAGACTATTGCAAAAGGTAGCTTACTAAACACTGTGATGGTTTGAGAAGTATTGCAGGTGCAAAATGGCAAGACTAACAATATAATTGACAAAAACATAGCCTGTTTAAGAAATATTTGAAAAAAACCTGTCCCTAGAGTCATCACTGTCTCAAGTACCAACTCTGGTTTCCCTTCTCTGCTATATGTTTCAACCGGATATACAGTAGGTACTTTTGACTCCGAATTCATCTCTTCCCTTCTTTCCCTAACCTCCACTTCTTTCCATTGAGTAATTTATGAAAGTTAGTCTCCAAAATAGCCTGTTGTTGCAGTTTAACCCCAGCTAGCAGCTCAGCCCCACTCACTCCATTCAGTGATTAGGGGGAGAGAATCAAAAGGGGGGAAGTGAGAAAACTCATGGGTTGAAATAAAGACAGTTTAATAACCAAAGCAAAAGCTGCACCTGCAAGCAAAGCTGAACAAGGAATTTTTACACTGCTTCCCATGGGCAGGCAGGTGTTCAGCCACCCCCAGAAAAGCAGTGCTTCAACACACATAGAGATGACTTAGGAAGACTCACACCATCACTCCAAATGTCCACCCTTCCTTTTTACTCCCCTAAATTGATATGCTGAGCATGAAAACAGATGGTCTGCAATATTCCTGTGGTCAGCTGGGGTCAGCTGCCCCAGATGTGTCCCCTCCAAAGCCCTTGTGCACCACCAGCCTCCTCGCTGGTGGGGTGGGGTGAGGAGCAGAAAAGGCTTTGGCTCTGTGTAAGCTCTGCTCAGCAACAATGAAACCATCTCTATTATCAGCACTGTGTTCAGCACAAATCCCCACACACAGCCCCATACCAGCTACTGTGAAGAACATTAACTTGATCCCATTCAAAACCAGCACTCCTGCTGATTCCTAATACCAGTAGGTTCATTCCAGCAGCTCTCAGCATGCAGTAGGCCAAAACAAATGACAAGTGTGTGATTTCATATTCTGAGTGCACAATTTTACTATGTTTGTGTGTCAATCTCTGCTTTTAGTAGCAGTAATATAAAGTCAGAATCATTCCAGTAATCTAGTAAATGCATGAAACTATTACAAACTTGCACTACGTTATCTCAGAGTAGGAGTTGAGGCAGCAAACAGGTAAAAACATACTTTGCTACAATAGTACTCGGACTCATACTCGTAATAGGCAAACAAAGCTGTTCTGTTAAACTAGCATCAACCTGGTGTGCAAAGTAACAGCAGAAAAAAGAGAAATTAATAAAATGCTTTTTTACTACAACTGCTCAACACTACCGCCATTTCCCCCTCTTGTGTTTTCTTAAGTTTCCCAGGAGCAATGCTACTGGGGAAAAAAAACCCCAAAACCCAAAGACAGGATTCTGCCTAGATCTGGATTCATTCAAGCAGAAAACACTACATATCAGTCCAGACACAAAGCACCAGCACCACTGTTAAGCTTTGTGATAATGAAGGTTAACACATCTATGGGGCAGTCAATGGAATACATGCTGTAATCAGGAAAAGCAATAGTCACTCATGAATAGTGGTAATTGGAATACAGCACTCTGAGAGCCAATCAGACAGCACAGGAGAGATATGGCTTTCATGTGAATAATTTATTCTTTTATCACTTTAAATTTTACCAGGTATTTATTTACAAATAAACTTTTTGTGGACAGAATTTACACCAGCGAGGGTATGACTAACATCCTCCCCATGTTGCATAATAGTGCCAGTTTTGATCAAACAGGGTTATTCTTTTGCCAATTATTTTTTTGACTTAGTTTCAAGTGTAAACAGAATTTGTACACATGCTTCTGCTGCAATTAAGATTTCTATTTTATGGAATCAGTTAATAGATAGAAACAGTAAAGTTTCATCTGTTATTAGCACTTCTTTATTGAAGTTGGGATTTAGTTTTAGATTCAATGAAGGCTTTAGGCATTTCATTGATAGGTACTGCAATACCTCTTTACTAAGGTGGCACCCCTGAGAAGAAACCAAACTACTTGTTTGGCCTCCCAGTATAGTGCATGGAGCACCTCATCTCAGACTGGTAACCCAAAATACAGAGCCTGTCTGCAAAAGAACAAAGAGAACTTGCCTGATTGTATCAACTTGTACTAAATCTGTGCTGAATTACACCCATCCAGGAGGTGGGGCCCGGAATTTACTCAGAACTCAATGTACAGGAGCCTATGTGTGCTTTTGGAGGATTTGCAGGAAGCTCACTCCTGAGGAAGAGCCGCAGGAGGTGGTTCCAGTGTACTTCTCCTGAACAGCCATCGAGATTTGAGAACGTGTGCACACACACACACGCACACAAAGTGCAAGGCCTCGGTTCAGCCCTTACTCAGCTTAAGGGAATTCAAGCCTGAATTCTCTAGCAGATGACCTTGAAAATAGGAGTAGTCTATGGAGGAAACATTATTTCCTGAAAAATCAAGGCAACTTTCTCCTGCATGTCCCATTAGAATGGGAGGACTGTAAGATTCAGGGGGAAGAAAGTCAGCAGGGCAGACTATGTCTAGCTAGTCTCAGATCACGCAGTGAGGATGACTACCTTGATGATTTGTTAAGACTTTCAGCCAATTAACATGCAATGCAAATTGCACACGTATTTAGAGATCAGGGACTAGCTCCAAGAGGTCCTTTAGTCCATTGACAATCAGAGGGTGGGAGATGCAGACTGAATGCTTGCAGGCTAAGAAAGCATACACAGATCTCCATGTTCCCATGCAAATATGGTAGACTTCAGGGTACTCTAGATAAAATGGCTGTTTTAAAAGCAAAACATATGCAAACACATTTTGAGGGTGGCCTGGCCCTTTAGTCTGTACCTAAATTAAACCCTATTACATCAGTGGCTTCTGGATATCCCACTTGGTAGGTAGGTGTGGAACTGCTCTGAGCAGTTCCAAATGGGTGGAGGGGAACTGCTCAGCAGCTCCACATGTCAAAGAGACAATTGTTGCTAGGTTTAAGTTAAACTGTAGGGTTCTGGAATGACAATTTCAGTCTTTAAATGCCTGAAGACTATCTAAATTCTTGTTTTAGTACCCAAGTTTGGTGGAGTTTTTTGTGTGAAGATATAATTGAGGGAGAAAACAACTCTCAGCAAACCTGCCTCAGGCCTACTGGGGAGGAAACAGAGGCCACAGAGTAGGAAATCTGGCTAGAAACATGCCTGGTTTTTTATCATCAGGCTGTGAGTACACATAGTGTACAAAGGAAATAGGTTTGATAGACAGTTACTAATGAAGCCCAGACTCTGCCCCACTGACACTGTGTAAACAGTGAAAGCAGGTAAGCACTTGACTGAACCTTTTTTTAAAAAATAGGAGCTAGCAAAAACACAAATCACTGCAGGTTTGTTGAATGCTTATTACTGTAGAACTTACAAATGTATTTCTTCATCGTGTACAGTAATAAATATTGGAGGAAAGGATATGGTTCATTCTATCCCAAAAGTTTGTGGATTATTTTCACATCTTAAATCATGGAAACTTCCCAAAATTGATTTAGAAGCATTTTCATGCATTAGCAGGAATGAAAGTGCTTAATTAATGCTTAATTAACAGGAATGCAAAAGCTGGCTTGATACCTCACTACACTGCAGGATAAGAACTATACTACGTAAGTCTTTAAACTACGAAATCGAGTTGTATTATTGCAAGATAAAACAGATATTTCCTTGTGTGTGTTCCTGGTGACTCTACTATTTCAAAATCTGGCCTAGCACTTATGTCTCTAGTTTAAGTATGCACCTAAGTGTTGCACTACACAGCTTGAAATACTTTCTACAGTTAACATAAAAATTGTGCTGAAAGCAAACATGTAATTTTTCTTTCCTGCTCAAGCTACAATGCTGTAATTTAATTTAGAGTCAACATTTCCAAGGATTCTTGTCTGAGAATTAAATCAAATATTCTGAGAAGGATGTTAAATTCCACTGCACTAACCTGTACTGAGGCTAAGATAAATGTCACACTCTGCAGGCCTACTGCTCCTGCCTGGCTGATGCTTTAATTAACTCACTAGGGAACAGGCTCACGTGGCTAAGAACTTCTAGGACTGGACCACTGCTTTCTATAGAATGGTTATTCAGATCAGCTGCATTAAAACCCCATGCAACAACGATGAGAAGAGAAAAAAAACCCAAACATTAAAGTGAAGGAAAGAAGTATTTATGAAGTTCACTATTCTCTTTTGTAAAGATGGTGTCTCTTAGGACAGAGCCTGCTGCCTTCCTTTGGAACTAGCAATTATGTGTAAGAATGCTAAAGTCCTGTTTAACAAAAACATCTTAATAAAACATAAAAAGATCTGCTTTCTTTGATGCAAGGTCCCTATGTGTTTCTAAAATATGAATCTATACTAGAGCTTTGAGTATAAAAAACTCAAAGCTCTATATATACTCTCTTCCACAGTCCATGCCAGTTCCATGCTGAATATACAGCAATGTACCAGCAAAAACACAGGTTCTTTTTTTCAGAAAAAGGTTTCTCAGTGATTTACCATAAAGCTAAAACATTTGCCTTGCCTATTGATTTTTTTAAAATATAAAATGTATAAAATAAATGCATGTGCCCTTTTCAATATAGTCTGCCTGTGCAGATATATTACATTTTTCCAGTTCTGAGTAACATGACAAAAAGTGTGCTCCAACCTTCCACAGGCAGGAAGGAGTTTTGAATGGTTTTGCCTCGTTTGGATGCTGCCGTACAAACAGCTCTCTTGGGCAGTTTAGAATCACAATGACAGTGTACGCCATCAGCACGTACTGCAATCAACAAGGACTTATTGATTACAGCAATCATTAGTTCCAAATAAATAAAGCAGTCTCTCAATCAAAAGATAGGGAAGTAACATCATGCTAGTGCACAATATAATCGACATGTGTAGCACATTCCTATTTTCCATGTCCCCTTTTGATCGTCTTGAAATAAGTGGGAAAGGCCTTTTACCACAGCTTGGTTTAGGTTAACCTTCCTTGACCTGCAGTTAAAGAGCATATGAAATACAAAGTTTTTCCCCAACTCTAGTGGCATACATTGTCATGTCAATTGGTTGCAGCCTGAACAGCTTCAGTTCATTTTTGCTATAATTTAAAATCTCTGATCAAAAAGAAGTAACAAAAGAATGTCTTTTCATACAGAAACCATTGCCTTTTTCAAATAAAGAACACATCGACATTTCATATCTACTATAAGATGCCACATTTTAAAAAGGTAACTTGATTTTTTCTTTTTTTTTCTTTTTCTTTGCATTCCAAGTAAAACATGTGGCACACACTTGTGTTACTTAAAACATTAAGTTTGGTATCAGTTAAATCATCTGTGGTTGAAATTCCCGGGACCAGTACAGTGCCACAGCTTCCTTAAACCATCTATTGCACCAGAAATAAAAGGCTGTGATGGAGATGTTCTTCCTATACATTTTAAACACAGGAAATAGTTGGTTTAACATAAAAAATGTAGCTAAACTATGTTGCCAGCAGTGTTTGTCCCTCAGTACCATCCCAGAGGGAAAAAACCACAAATGACAGAAAAGGCTCCACCCCAGATTGCAGCTACGTGTAAACACACAACCAACACTAACGTCCCATTATGACACTGTTGTCGAGAATATTTTAGAAATCCAGGTGTAAAAATGTTTTTCTCAGACTGGGGATTGGCACAAACATAATTCAGAGATTATCCTTTATAGCAGCTTTTACTTTTGTGTGCTTGGCTTTTCACACAAAGCACAGCAAACATGAGAAGAGTTACAACCGGGTTACAACCAGCTCAACATCTTGAAAGCAGGGAGGAGGAAAGGGGACATCCCTTTTCTCGGCAGACACAACAGAGACACAACTCCCTCTGCAGATGGGAGTTTGTGGATCTGCAATCCAGCTCCCATCTCAGCAAGCCAGAGCCAGGCTGGACACCTTACAGTGGGAGGGAGCCCTCCTGGTCCCCTGTTTTGTCCAGCCTCTCAGGCAGGGTAAGCACGAACGGTAGGAGGACACCCTTGGCATCCAAGGGAGCTTTAAGAAGCTCCCCATCAAAGGTGCCCCTGAGCCCACCATCTGCTTCCACTTCACCGTCCTGGGCTAGGCTGAAGCGAAGGGTGCCGGTCCGGTTGACGCAGTAGATGGTGTTGCCCAAGGGGGCACAGCGGAAGGGCTGGATGGGGCCACCGCTGGGCCGCAGGCTGGCGCACTGGCTCCAGCACTTGGCCACCGTGTTGTACCGGAAAACTTCAACACCACCGCCAGTCCCCTGCTCCCCACCACGGCCACTGCTCACATCAAAGCGGTAGATGAAGCTCTTGAAGGCCACCATGTCAGCAGAGCGCCGGCGGCTGCTGTTGTAAGGGCACTCCTGCCACTCGTCACGCTTGGGATCATACTTGAGTAGGCGGTAGAAGAGGGAGCCTCCTGACACATAGATCTCCCCGTTGCAAGTGGTGGCCTCATGAGCCACAGCAAAGGCACCCTTGGGCAGAGGTGCCACGGGGCTCCAGCGGTCAGCCCGTGGGTCGTACCTTTCCACAGTGAAGAGGCACTCGCCCCCCACAGCATACAGGTAACCATCCAGGGCCAGCAGCTTGAGCTGCGAGCGGGGCTGAGCCAGTGGCCGCACCTGGCTCCAGGTGTCAGTCAGGGGATTGTAGCAGAAGACCTTGTCGGAAAGGCGGGCTCTGGGTTCGCTGCCCGCCGGCCCTGTCACAATGCCCCCTGCTAGGAAGAGGTAGTTGTGGAGGACACACATGGCGCAGCCCTTGGCATTGGCCTCCTCGGGCAGGCGCGTCAGCACCCTCCACTCACCGCTGGCCTCATGGTAGCAGTGAATGAGGGAACCACTCTCCTCCAGCGACACCACTGAGGAGGGACTCTGTGGCCGACTGCTCTCGCGGCTCTGTGGCCGGCTGCCACCACCTGGCCGCTCGAAGGCGTCACTGACCTCGGCCACCAGCAAGCAGGGCCGGCCGGCATCCATGCGCCGCTGCAGGATGAGGTCCCGCTCAGTGCCACTGAGGCGGCCGTAAACGCTGGGCTCCCGCAGCACCTCCAGGTAATGGTCGCTCATGAAGCGATAGGCAGCCTCCCGCAGCTCCGCCAGCCGCTGCTTCTTGGCCAGGCAGAGGAGCTGGTAGCAGTTGCCGAGGCAGAGCTGGGCGCGCATGGCCTCGGCGGCACAGTGCAGGGCACAGGGCATCTGGAGGACGCGGGCGCCGCTCACCACCTCCGCCAGGTTGTCGTGCCGCACCTCGCCCATGCGGGCCGTGTACACGTAGTCGATGAGCAGCCGCAGCGCACCGTAGCTCACTCCCTTCACCCGCAGGACGTCCCGTGAGGCGCGGGCACGAAAATAGTCACTCTTGGCCGCCAGCACCGACTTGTGCGCCCGAATGCGGCGGCCCGACACCTCGATCACCAGGTCGGGCTCCTCCGGCGGCCGGTCCCGCGGCCCCACCACCTCCTCATCCTCCTCGTCCGGCTGGCAGGCGGCGTTGTTGATCTCCCACTGGCTTTGCACCACCCGGCCGCCGGCCGCGGGCGGCTGCGGCTCGGCAGCGGCGGCGCTGAAGCAGAGGGAGGAGCTGAAGCCGCAGGGGGCGGCCGGCGTGGGCGGCGGCGGCGGCGGCGGCGGGGGAGCGCCGTTGGCGGCCCCGCTCTCCTCCTCCTCCGGGGCCGCGCCGCTGCCCTCCATGGAGCCGCGCTACCTGCGCCGGCGCCGCGCCTGGTCCGTGCGGAGCGCTGCCGGCCGCCGCGGCCCGGCCATCACCTGCGGGACAGACCAACAGCGCTCAGCATCCGCGCCTTCCTCCGCTCCCCCGCGGCTGCTTTCCCCCCCCGCTTCTCAGGATTAGTATTCGGGGCCGCCGCTCCCGCAGGCGGGGCCGTCTCTGGTTTCCGGGGCTAAACCTCCGCTTCTCCTTTCCCTGGGGCATCCACCCTGCGGCTCAGCCGCCTCCCGCTGCCCGCGGCTAACTGCGCCAGCTCAGCCCCCGAAAACCCGAGCTCTTCTGATGGGACCAGGGATCGCCCCGATGAGCACCTCAACAGCCTGAAAAGCAATTCTGGTTCTCCCGTTGCTCTGCAAAAAACTTAAGCAGTTTGCAGGCACTCATTCCTTTTCACGACAACTGGTCCCTACACTGCGCTGGGTGATGAGCCAAAATCTCCTTTAACCGCAGAAACCTAGTAGTACTATCACAATGTATTCACCTTGTGCAACTATTTCAGTGGAAGGCTGAGGCTGCAGTCTGTTCTGGAAGGCGATTCCCCACTAGCCAAGTTTGCCTTTGTATGACCTTCGGGAAGTTTTCTTCACATCAGTACTCCTCATAGGCATTGCTCCTGTTTAAAAGAAAAAGACGTTTGAAAAAGATGTAAAAAGATGATTATTTTTAAAATCGATATATTCTCTGTCTAGTCAGAAGTTTAGGAGTATTAAAGTTATGTTTCTTTTAATGATATGTCTAGAGTATCTTGACACCATAAATACGCTAATAATCCTAATTGTTTACAAAACATATGGAAGTATTTTTTCTGCTCTTGGGACAAGAGCAATCTCACATTTGTGTAGCAGCATATGTAGCTGTAATGCATTAGCAAGGTGTAAATCAGACTTCATAAAGTTTGCTTCATGTCTTTATTAAAAGATTTATAGCTTCTGTTAATAAAAAGTAGAAGCAAGGGGGAAAAAATCGCAATAGATAATTAGAACATGAAGCCTCTCGTGGGAAAAGTTTGGATACAGGGAGGGCATGGCTGTAAGTAGGTTAGTCCCTGTCAGCACAATCACCACCCAGTTGTACCTTCATTTCACAAATATAGTTTTTAGAATTTAATGAAATGCCACTTGTTTGCCTCATGTTTGTTTATGAATTTTCCAGACTTGGTTTAAGTTTTGATGAGTGACGCATAAAAACTGTTCAAATGTACTTAATATAATTTAATAAGCATGTGCAGCTGTGATTCTATTTTTAAGGAGGTTATTAATTTCCATTAAAATCCCCTTCGTCAGTTTTTTCACAGTCCTCAAGGAACACTCATTTCTATGTAAAATATGCATTGTGGCTTCCTTTCAGCAGACATGATTCATTTACCCTGTTAAATTAGCATTAGGGAGATCTAACTTTTTAATTTTTTTTTTTTTTTTTTCTGAAAGCATAATTGCAAAGTGACATTATCTGTAAACCCCTGACACAGACAGGAAATCTAGAAGGCCATACCTGCAATGCAAACTTTACTTAAATGATAATATCAGTCTTCCCTCATGGCCTTTTATTTTGTGCACTTGTCTGGTGAAGGGCTTTCTACTACATTTGATCACATTCAGTTAAGACTGAATCAATGCTGAGGTTCGATTTCAGGGTGCAGGAGACTTTCAGACCATAACAACAGCATTTTAAAACTTATTAGAATGAGTAGATTTCACTAACTTAGTATTCCTCATGTGAGTGTTTAACAATCTGGCACTTAGGAACTTTCTATGACTGTATGAACTTTGGATAGCTTTAGTGGCAGATTTCCTGCCGTCCAGACCCAAACTCTGTAAAAACCCAGAGTTTTCTGCGGTTTTAACTACACAAGGAGAAATGCAGTGATCTGTGTGCACACTCGGTGTGTTTAATGAAGATGTACTTATTCATTAATAACTTAAACTAGGCAGCATCCCTGTTGATGTGATTATGTTTTTCACTGAGTCTGAACAGTACACAGAGCAACTACTGTAACTGACACTGGCAAAATTACAAAGGTCCAAAGGAGGTAGCTATGAAAACATCTAGGATGCCAAGCTTTAATGTACAGTTCTACTAAGAAAATTTCTACAAGTATATAATTTGTGACGTAAGTGAGTAATTGCAACATTTTGTGTCTGCTCTTTCTTGGGCTGAGTTCCCCAGTATTCAATCCTCCACACAGTTCAGGATAGCTTGGCCTCCTCAGTCATAAACATTCAGTGGGTGCTAATATACTCTCCCCCACTGCTCTCTATTCTGGCCTTTCCTGACACACCTCACTTCTGACACCATTTCTCCTAACTTCTACCTATGGACCCCCCCTACAAGAAGGAATGAGTAGCTTCAGATAGTTTCAAGCTCTTGGTCTATGGCTTGATTTTGCAAGTGAAACTATAAAAAGAATGAAAGAGAATGCTACCAAAATTCAGAAGTTATGGGTGAGAAGGCAAAAACAGTAACTCTAATACCAGTAATATCTCTTTGTATTTCTTGCGTTATATCCCAAAGGAAAATTACCATTTAGAATATTCAAAGTAGTTGAAACAATAACCAGAAAAACTGATCTTTTTAACTTTCTCAGCTAATGAAAGAAAAAAAGAGTGAGATCCTCCTCAAACACAGTAATCATACCTTTTCCCACATTCAAATATCTGTTTGGCTTAGAAGTTTGATTTGACACATTTCAAATGTTATCGAGAAAGAAGCTTGTAATAAACACCTGTGTTAACATTCCCCTGAGGAATAACAAGGAGAAGGAAGGACTGCTGGTATGGCTTGCTAATGGCAAGCAGCAGAATTCTGAAGAAAATGATCCTCTGGTATATCCAAAGCTAATTACCAAGAATATGTTGAATTTCATGCTAAGCACAAGAAGTACTTAAAGTATCACATGCAATTAAGGCAACAAGGAACTATATGGGGAAGCTGAAGACTTAGAAAAGCTGAAAGAGAGTTTGGAGGATTTTGTCAATGACAGCAATGAGCATGACAGCAATGACCACTTCAGCAATCTCAGCACCTCTGTCTAACTGAAAACAAAATACAAGAATTATACAGAGATGAAGCTGAAAAAACAGTTCAGAGAAGTTGTGGCACCTTTCCATTATTGAGCAACATGACTGATTTGAGTTAAAAGGTCATGGATTTAGTATGAAACAGGAAGATGCTGAAAGGGCCTGATGGAAATACAATACTGAACAACTCCATTCTTATCTACACTGATCAAAGAGTTGTACTGCTGTTCTGGCAACACAGAATATTTTAAAAGTACAGAATTGCAGAAGATACCTGATAGCTGTGATGATTCAGAAGAATCTGACCACCCGATGATCTCATTTGGCTTAAAACAAACTTGGTTTTAGCATGTTTTTCAAAACTCACGAGCAGGGTAAGTACTGGAAAAGCAAGCAAGCTATTGAGAGTACATGGAACCTATGGACAGAGGTCACCTTTTATACTGGGGACTTTTAAGTCAGTAAGAAGCTGAATTACTTGGTCTGAAAATGTTTTCATTATCATGGGCTTGGTCTAGGGATGATGTAATGTTAATGGACAGAGGAGCTGCCAACAAACATGAACTGTATTTACAGACTTGGCAATGACACACAATATCCTGAATGTGTGGCCCCAACCTCAAATGCTGTGAGACATTGCTCAAGTAACAACATAGATAAGAAGGCACAGTTTTTCTGACAGAGAAACTGTAATGAAGAGCTGCAGGCAAAGTTTCCTGGCACTGCATTCATTTGGCAGTCCTTCTGATAAAATCCAATTAAACACTTGTATTCAATTGTTCTCTTTATTTTTTTTTGTGCAGTGCCAGTAGCCTTTGATCCAAACCACCTCCTCCAGAAAGACCCACTTTCTCGGGGGACTATGTGCATGTGGGAGGAATTAGGTTACTGCTCTCCAGTTCACAAATGGAAACCGCTCTGACTCAAGTCTCATAAATAAAAGCAGTGCTTTCCCTATCATAAGCAACTCTAATTTACATAAGCAGGCTATCCTCCCCAGGAGACTTAGCAGTTCAGAAATGACAGAATGCCATTCTGTTCCACTTTAGTCCAGAAAAAATGCTCTTGTAAAAACTTGGACTGCCAAATTTTACTATAGTAGAGAAGTCCCTTGGGATAGGGGCGTCATCTGATTGAGATCATTAGGGAGTCCAAAGAGGCCAAAGAGGAGTCAAAAGAGAAAAAACATCCCTTATATTTATTTTAAAAACTAAACAATGACTTAAAAGTAGAACTGGCCAGAGTGAAATGTAGGGAGTCAAGTGTAGAGTGGTTTGTATACTTATAAAAATGGTCTGTTACACTCCTGCTCATTGAGTAGATCTGTGAAATTTGGAGGGAAAATGTGTTCTCTTTGTAGATGGGGAAAACATCTGGAGCATAAAGATGCCATCTCTCTGAGAAGGGCCTGCACTGCTTGGATCCTATTACAGATTTAAACTCTAAATCTTAACCACTTGATTAACCTCCAGTTTGTAAGAAAAAAGTACAATTGTCTTTCAATGTGCCACCTCAAGAAAAACAACAGGAAGAACAATTCTTTTTCTCTCTCTTTTTTAAAGCTAAGTACTATACAATCCTAGTGTCTTGCCCTGACTGCTGGATATATGGCTTTTATAGTATTGCCTTCACACTCAAGTGTGTATGCAAATTTTGACCTCTCAAGGTGCTGTAATTTTCTCACAACATGTAATAGAAGTATGAATGTTTTTAATCTCATAACTACAACATTTTCATACAACCACAAAGAAAAATAAACATTTAAGAATTGCAGGTTATGACTACAGACCACACAAGAAACATGAGGACAGCAGTTCAGTTCCTCATCAGAAACTCAGAGGAAGAAAAGGCTGTGTGTGTCTGGGCAGGGAGGAAGAGAGAGAGGAAGTAAGTCATAATAAAAATATTATCAAAAGCCTGATTAAATCGATATTATAGCTAACAATTTAAAACTAAAAATATATGAGTTCTAAACAGTCATCATGACCAGAGATACGGTTTCTTAACAGTGATATCCATAAAGACAAATATTCTCTAAAAAGGAAACTATCTTTTTGAGTTCCTTCCAGTTTAGACTCTTCAGAAATAGTTAGGGAGGAGTAGTGTCTCTCAGGAGTTCTCACGGCAAAAAGGAAATAACACTCCCACAAAAGCAAAATCTAGCAAAGATTAAGTGCAAGTTCTGTACAATATTTCTTAAATTAAAGAAAGTCTAACCAAAAAAACCAAAACAAAACAAAAACAAAAACAAACAAACAAACAAAAACAACAAAAAAACCAAACAAAAAAAAAAATACAGTCAGAAAGACGTTTTGAGTGATTACAATAACTTTGGGAAAAACTCCAGAGCTGACGTGATGTCTTTATCACTAATACACTACAGGTAAGAAGTACGGCATGGCAACACCATGCTGAATGTAACAAAACTTTTTAAGCAAAATTGCTGCTAATTCTAGACATGGGCTCACAGCTACACTTCTAGATATGAGAGCATGTGGTGATGTCTGTGATAAACTGAAGTTTATCCAGTCTCAAGCCAGCTCCCCAGCAAAAAGGTGATACCTAGCATAGGCACCCTCTAACAGCCGCACTTCATGGCTTTGGAGAAAAGGTGGCTTGTGCTAGTAGCAACTAGCTAGTTGCTACAGAACTAGTACAGCAAGCCTTAGTCAGCCTGAGAAAGGCAGAGCTGACACTTCTTCAGGGCTTGGAATGTTTGCTCTGTGACTTGATGACTGTGCACAAGTGTAGGCACATGAATATTCTGCATGCTGAAGGCTTTCTTAGGCTGGTGAAGAAACCCTAGGCAAACCAAGTGTAAGTGTAAACAAAGCAACAGATTTACGCTACTGAGGGGAAAAAAAAAAAAAGACTGCTAGGGCATATTGTTGATAATTAAGGTTTACATTAGTTGATGGAGAGAGTAAAGGACGGGCTCAAGGAAATCTATAGAAGGTGACCAAATACACATAAAAACCCAAAAAGTGCATTCAGCTTAGGAGGATCCTGAATGAGAAAATTGTCAGGGTATTGATATTCAAAGACAAAGAAGTATCCCATGGAGAAATACACATTTTTATCCTGCCGCATACTTCTGTCAATACTGGATTATGGGTCATGTAGGAGGCAGGATGCTGGTCTAGGTGGACATTTCATCTGACGTGGGAAGATCCTTATTCTGACGTGATGAAGAGGATCTTAAGTATGTGCCTTGCTAGAAGGCACTTGGGAAACAAGGGTAAATGAAATTTGGCAGGAGACTAGTTGATCTAGAAATCCTTTCTGACCTTAAATTCTGGAAGTTGCCATCCACAGGAGCACTGACTTGAAGCACAGCATCAGCTTGTGATGATTAAAAGCCTCATTTAAGCATTAGTGTGTAATGTACTGTAATGTGATAATGTTGACTGCAGAAATGCTTTCCAGTATTAAACTGCATTGTCAACAAATTGCAAACATATTCAAAGTCTCGACAAACACTTTGGCAATGTTGGTACTAATAAAGAAGGAGGAGAATATCCACTGAGAAGCCAAGCCAAGTAAACCAGCAAATTAGTTTAGACAGATTTTTGAAAATCAAAGTAGAGTCAGGTTTGGTTTTGCATTCCAGAAGAGCACATGATCTCCATAAATGTACTGCACTCTTCCAACACACCTGCTCTGTATTGCATTTAATACAGAAGATAGGGCAACATGTTTGGAGGAAATTAAATTCCTGCTTTAAGATAAAACTGGATTTTTCTTTTTATATCATTATGGAGAGGACATACAGATTAAAGAGCCCAAAGCACCAGAAATCTGCCAAAATATGTCACCATTGTGATTGAGAAAGACCAAATGTGAGAGGTAACAACAGACTTCAAAGGGAAGCAAACACTCCCACTTTTCTGAGACTTATGCCTAGGAAAAAAAAGTAAAAGAAAAACTTCTAGAGAAGGCAGTAATGAAAACACTTTTTTTCCTAGACAAACTGTAGATCTGGTACTTAAGAGAAAAAAAGCCTCACTTTTAGAAACTGAACAGTTTCATTGATTAATTGACAAATTAAGTAAGTGATGCTTAGAAAGGCAGAGGTCCTTTATATACATGGTGAATGACACCCTCGTCATTTTTGGAGATCACATATGGTTTCTTTGCCCAGATACTTCTTCAAACTTCAGGTTTACAGGCATTCTAGCTGCACCTAAAATTTACACTACAGGTAGTTTGATTTCAAGAATAATTCCAGGTTCCTGCAGACATTGTCTCTACACAGACTTTGGCGGGATTCAGTTATGGAAAGGCCTGCCACAGTGCTAAACATGGCAAAGGCTGACTTTGAGGGCAGGTTTATCTGGCAGTTGGCAATGCAGCAAAGATGTAAGACCTACGACAGCCAGATCAGATAGCAGAGCAAAACCTCCAGCATAACAGCCCTAATCTGAAAGGAGGAAAGGAATCAGCTTGCACAGACTTCTCTCTGCCATGGCAGAAATGCTGCTGGTACACTTTGCTGTTGGGGCAATAACTGTGACCTACTAGGTGACTCACAGGAGTCCGACTTCTTTTATTTATTTCATGAAAATCAGGCCAAGGTGAATACACATAGGGCCATATTCCCACACAGAACTGATCAGTGGGTGGGATGCACCTCCCAGTTCTCCTGCAGGGGCAGAGACCGATGCTGTGTGTCTGAGCTGCACAGCACTGCTGATCTACCTGTAACCAGCTCCGGGAATGGAGCTGGAACACACACACAGGTTCTGTACACATATGCATGGGTGGGTACAATTAGCTGCCAACTGATTTGGATCCTCAAAAATCAGCATGAGAGCTGATGGCTAGCCAGCAGAAAAATATCAAAGACCATGATGATGAAGCGCTTAGCTGGTGCAATCAGGGGACTTTAATTGTTGATTTGGGTGCCTTAGCCCAGAATCCTCTACAAAATAAACCTAAATTACTTTAAAATATAGCAGTACTGACTCTTGCTGCTCCTTTGCCTTTCTGTACAATAATTAGAACCCTGACCAAGCCCCATGGGAAACTTGTCACTGCCCCTTCCTTTGCCTGACAAGACTAAAATCACAAGTGCCCAAACCATCAAGTCTATGAAAGAAGGGTTACTCTCCTTCAGACTAAAGCAGTATTACTTTTCATAGAAACAATTAAAAAATGTTTCTGAGGGTG
Source organism: Platysteira castanea (assembly GCA_013397175.1). Classification (NCBI taxonomy): domain Eukaryota; kingdom Metazoa; phylum Chordata; class Aves; order Passeriformes; genus Platysteira; species Platysteira castanea. The sequence continues at coordinate 99,869 of VYXC01003790.1, read as the reverse complement.
AGGTAGAAGAATCCTGGGTTCTGTTCCCTGAGAAAAGGAAGTTTCCGTACTTCTTCCCATTGCCTTTAGTGGGTCAGGGCTCAGCTATATTGCCTGGAGATCTAAGCCATTCTGACTTGTGGTAGGATTGAAAAACACTTTTGCTGATCTCAAAGCAGAAACACATGCTGCAGTCATAGGTACTTTTGTGGCAAGCCTTTAGTATCAGGAGTACCTGCAGGTCGTCAGCCCAGATTTCACCAAACAATGGGAATGCTTGGAGCAGCAATGATGCAACTGAGGGCTTAAAAAATATGAAACTACTTTGTGTAATCATTGGAACTGAACAGGGTAAGAAAATTGAGTGTGATGCATGCTGTTTACATTAGTAGAAGCATTACTTGCTGACCATTCTGAGACAGAAATAAAATAGGTTTCCATTAAAATGCTTTTATTTCCATGGCCTGACATTTTCTGCCTTGGATAAATAGCATTTTTTACTATAATGTGAATTTCATACACTGATCCTGGGTGTTCAGGCAAAGGTTTTCTGGCTAAACTGATTTCTCTGACTAAGCTCAACTTTTACATCAAGAATTTAGGGCAGGCAATTCAGTATCTCCCACTATAATGCTTTTTTCCATTGAACAAGGCAGGCAGGTGTCTAAATTTAAGGGACAGAAAAGACTGCTTGGTTATCTAATCTTATTCCTGCAAGAACAGGCCAAAGAATCTTACTCCTGTACCAAGCCAATAACGTCTGGATGAATTAGGTCAAAACGTTTCTCTGTTCAGATCATTCATCTCACATCTATTCAGTTACTCTGTTTTGGCCAATGGCCTTGATGGAAAAGCAGGTGTCAAATAGATCATCCTGAATACCTTGAAGAAATGTACATGCTGCTTTTCACTTTGGAATTCTCTTTCTCCAAAATGATTCATGCTCTTTTCTGAAGAGACATACAGACTGGCAACACAACTGTGAAGGGTAATGATGATCACAGGACTGTCCTATCTGCTTTTGGACTTTCTGACACAGAGTAGAAGTAAAGACCGTAGTATGTCTGACCAATCTATGATTCAAACTTGTCATTTTCAAGTGCTACAGAATAAAGAGTTGTTAATGCATGCAGTTAAATATGCCTCATATTCAACAGTCACAGTGCTATCCTTGCATTTATTAGTTTGCAATCTGGACAGAGTGGTACAGTCAGGACCTGGAGAAAGAAGTAAGACTTTTACATCAGAATGCAAGGCAGAGACGTTGGGTTTTATGGTTATGATTTGGGAGGTGTGAGAAGAAGCTCAGATTGAGAGGTCCCAGTTTGTGGTTCTGACCTCAAAGCTGACACTGAGGCTTTTCAGCCACTGTCATGTGAAAAGCTGCCTGATTTTGGCGGTATAATCCAAGTATTTATTGCCTGTAAGACTGCAAAATGTCTGGGCAGAAATACTGTCCAGGTATTGGACTAACTAATCTGCTGGAGCAGATTCTTGCAACTCTGTTGCCTGTCTTAAAGGTCTTCTATCACAGAGAATGAGTGGTATAGACCTCATCCTGAACAACAAGAAGCAGCAGTGAATTTATCACATGAATGCACATGAACAGCCTTTGCCCTCATTTTCCTATATCAAAATGTAGAATTTCATGGGACATGCGGCACTGACTAACTCCAGAGCTCACACTACAATACATTCAAATGACATTTACTGTTTCTGCATGTACTGTGGAAACCAAACTTCAAAACTCAATTATCAATTGTTATTAAAGAAGTATGTTTGTGTACTGCTCACTTCCATGACTTTGAAGAGAATGAAGCTTGTGCTAGTAGCCTTCAACTAGAAACTGCCACCTAAGTTTCACAGAGAATTTTGATAAAGCCAGAGTCTGATGTCACTTTAAATCCCAACCCCGCTGCAGTCAAGGAAAATTCTCATTAACTTCATGAGCATCTGGATTTCTTACACTGTTGTACTGGGTTTGTATGTCAAGGTTTTGGCAGCGGGAGGGCTGCAGGGGTGGCTTCTGTGAGAAGCCGCCAGAAGCTTCCCCATGTCTGATAGAACAAGCGCCAGCCAGCTCCAGGACAGACCCTCCCCTGGCCAAGGCTGAGCCCATCACTGATGGTGGTAGTGCCTCTGGGATGATGGAGTTAAGAAGAGGAAAAAGTTACTGCGCAGGAGCAAATTGCAGCCAGAGAAGACAGGAGAGAGAATATGTGAAAGAAACAACTCCGCAAGCACCAAGGTCAGTGCAGGAGAGGGAGGAGGTGCAGGAGAAGGAGGAGGTGGTGCAGCTTGTGCTGGAGCAGATTCCCCTGCAGTCCGTGGTGCAGCCCATGGTGAGGCAGCCGTGCCCCTGCAGCCAACAGAGGTTAGTGATGGAGCAGAGATGCTCCTGCAGCCTGTGGAAGATCCCACACTGGAACAGGTGGATGCTGTGGATGCCATGAACCTGTGGAAAGCCCACACTGGAGCAAATCTGCTGGCAGAACTTGTGACCCCACAGAGGACCCACGCTGGAGCAGTCTGTTCGTGAAGGACTGTACCCAATGAGAGGGACTCACGCTGAAGCAGTCTGTGAAGAACAGCAGCCTATGGGAAGGACTTAGGCTGCAGAATTTTGTGGAGAACCTTCTCCCATGGGAGAGACCCCTTACTGAAGCAGGGGAAGATTGTGAGGAAGAAGGAGCAACAGAGACAACATGTAATGAACAGACCACAATGCCCACTCCCTGTTCCCCTGTACCACTCGGGGAGGGGTAAAAGTAAAGAATTCAGGTGTAAAGTTAATCCTCAGAAAAAGAGAAGTATGGTGGGAAGAGGTTGTTAAGATCTGGGTTTATTTCTCATTATCCTACTCTGATTTCCCTAGGTCGGCTCTGTTTTGCTTATAACAGTAACTGGTGAGTGATAGCTCACTGTCCTTATCTTGACCCACAAGGCTTACATTTTATTTTCTCTCCTCTGTCCAGCTGAGGAAAGGAGTAATAGAAAAGCTTTGGTGGGGATGTGGCATCCAGCCAGGGTTAATCCACCACAACTGTGCAGACAAATGTCTATGGTAGCTTTTTTTTGAACTAAAGCAATGCAGGGAGTTGCAGTAAAAGGAAAGATGAAAGAAAGCTACAGGATAACAAAAAAATTCTCCCATGAACAGATTTGTCTTTGACTGACGGAATCAGAACATTTGTTGTTCACATGCCACTCCCATAGCAAAGGGTTGGCTTTTAGTTCTTACTGTCTAACACCTAAAACACAGGTTGCAGAAATAATAGTTCATCTCCAGAGCTTAGGGCCTGTTTTTTCAATCTACTTACAAGAGAGGGGGAAAGAGAAAAAAGCAGAACTGCTTCCAAGAAAAAAACCCAAACTATTGTGTAACTCTGACAGGTTGATAGTTTGAAATGATTCAGAAGTCCAGGAGCCTTCCAGCAGTTAGAGATCCAAAGCTGAGATGCAAAACTTACCTAGTTCCACAAGTACTCCTGGAGGAATCAGTGTCCAGAAAAACAACAGCTTGTGCTAATCTATGAATGCATAAATGTCAAATAACTTCAATTAATGCAAATCATGTTGTGACAGACAACATAACAGCATGGAAGCTGCCTGACCAACTTATGTTGATTTGTATAGAAAGATTGCGGCTCCTGGCATGTTTCCAAGTGAGTTAAAAAAGGCTGTCAACCTGTCTGTTTCAGCCAGAGGCACAGCAATGGCAGCTTGTGAAACATCACACCTGAAAAGCACTTATGTGACACATCTTTCTTCTCCTTCTGACACACGGCGCAAAATCTGTAGAACCTCTGGATTTTTTCTATTTTGTTTTGCACCAAATAAACTGACTTAACCAATCATGACTTCCTGCCATCCTTGCTGATGAGGTATAAGAAAGAAACTGGGAAATACCAAATGTGTAGTGCAGAACAAAAAACCCAGCCAACTCTTTTTTTGCATTAACACTCAAGCCCCCATATACAATACTGACCCAGTCTTGTAATCCTTCCGAAGCCAAAACTGCCAGTTAGCATCCAAGGAGCATTTTAGGATGAAGAAAAGGGTGCAGCATTGCCAACCAATTGGTCCTGATCCTGCAGAGAGTTACACATAGATTTAAACACTCTGTTCACAGGACTAGCCCCACTTGTAATGCCAACATCTGCAGTGTAAACGGAGTGCTTGCTTAATTAACTGCAGGAGGAAGGCAAAACCTCTATCCATTCACTGTCTTGTCACGTGGTGAAGACCTCTGGCACAGGGAATTGGGCAGGAATGTATGGCTCTGGATAGGGAAAGAGCAGGGTCCCTTCCTGCTCAATGACAGCTCAGTCACACATCAGGTTAAACTGGTTGTCAAATCCTGAACTGCTATAAAGTAATTCTTCTTCAATGAAAGGAACTAACCATGCCTGCTCACTGAAAAACAACACTGAGACCAAACATGAAGCAGAAACAATAGATGATGACAATTTTACTGAAAAATAAAACATCAGACATAAAAACATCATGTCCTGAGAAGCCTAAGGAGATAAAAAACAATGAAAATGAGCTCATTTTGAAAATTGGTATTTTCAAGGATGTAAAGTAGTATAAAATTACTTCTCTGCTTCTGTTCAGAGGAAAGAAACAGGCTCCCAACTGCAATGCTGTAGAATGTCAGTAGGGAGAAAGAGAAAAATCCCTGCAAAATCCACAAAGGATCTCACCAAGAACAAAAAAGTATTAAAAAAAAAGGTTTAATTCTACTTTAAAAGAAATTTCAGGATTTCCTTTCATGTTTTATTATACCCTTCTTTAGCAGTCAGCTGCCCCTAATATCCTCTTGCAACAGGATGCTGAAACCCCTGGTAAGTAGGATCTGGATGCAGTCATCTAACCACATCATCATCTCTACAGTAACCTAGGCCAGCCCTAAATACTATAATCCTGCTTTACTATAGTAAAGCCAGTTAATGGCTTTCATTGAATGTTCCTGCCAAATAATGGTGCTCTAATATTTATTGACATTTCAGGTCTGTCCATCTCTTTGGACTATTTGTTATATTGAAAAGTGATGTAAGCTCAGCATTCGTAGAAGGAAGCTATTACAGATTTCAGTCTTTTGATATTATCAAGGTGCAGTCCTGCAAACTCCAGCTTCTAAGTGGCACCACTCACTTCAGTGGCACCACTGCCAGGAGTCCTGCAGAGCAGAGAGGAGCTGGGGCAGGCAAGGGACCAGTCCTTGACTCTTGGCAGGTTCTCATCAGACACTGCCATTAGCAGTGGATGACCAGAGGACCCCATTGGCATGCACTGGATGTCCTAATTAAAGAGTGAATAAATGCTCTGTGATGGGCCCTGGGAAGAGGAGAATGCAGAACAAGAAGGATGGGCCAGACAGTTAAACAGGGGGGGAAATACTGCTTTGACAATACTAGTGACAATTTAATGATTATTTTCCACAAACATTCCACTTAATTCCTTTTTGGAAGACAGATGGTTAAGTCCCTGAAAAACAGAGGAGCCTTTTTCCTTCTCAGATCATACAGAAGGATTGTTCTATTTTATTGCTATTCTATTTTTTATTGCCCTACTTTTTTTCCTAGCTTTTTGCTCTAGTTTTCTATTGTTTGGTTTAATTGCTGCGAAAAAGCTTTACAGAATACTATTATTTCTAGATTTTTTTTTTTTTTTTGGATGGGTGAAAGAAGTTGGCAATAGGATTTAATACTATCATTTTTTGTGCTACGTGTAAGTTTGGGTTCAGGAGTCTGCTTTTTGTTGCTTTAAAGCACCAGACATAAAAACCCACCTAATGAAATTAAGTACAAGTTTTTTTGAGGCATCTTCCACCCTGCAAAATCCTGCACGTGTATGCTCACCCAGGGCTTGCGTGTGCTTTCAGTAGGATGGGGTAGCACGCCATAAAGAATTTCTAGCGGGAAGCAATCTCCTGCTGTTACACATCCCTAAACATTAGTATAAAGAGTCATTTAGATTTTTAATAGGTCAGCAGGATAAAAAAAAAAATACGCAGGCATCAGGGTTGCCTCCTCTGCGACATATGGA
>VYXC01003790.1:0-93538 GCA_013397175.1 Platysteira castanea | reverse complement strand
CGTTCCCCTGCGTGCGGCAGGGCCGGGGGCTGTGCCGCAGCAGCCGCAGCAGCGCAGCGCCCCGGCCGGAGCCCCGAGTGCCCGCGGCCCCCGGCACCGCCCGCACCGGCCTCTCGCTGCGGGAGGCGGCGGGGAGGCTGCCCAGTCGGAGCCCCTGGGTTATTCAGGTGTCTGCCGGCGGAGGAAAAACGCCGTGGAGGCCAGGTGGCTTCTCTTGGCGTGCAGTTTGCACCAGGGTCCCTTTTTCTCCTGCGCTTCAAAGCTGAGACTCTAATCAGGATGCTCAGAATTAGACCCACTCTTAGTTTCTTGAAAAACCCTTCACGTTATGTTATTTGTACTCTGGGTCTGCTCCCGACTCAGGCAGTGGTACCTAACCCAGCTCAAGTCGCACCGCAGGCTGCGATCTGATTTCTGCCAAGACAGCAGACACGCCGTCCTATCCTGGTCTTTCTGACCCGTTCCTGGTGCTGGAGTATATTGTCTGTGTAACATACAGTTTTCCTATGATACTGGTGCCTCCAAACACTATTCATCTGCAGGTTTTCTCTTTTCCCCTCTCCGCTGACTCCAGGGTCCTGTCAGACTGGTTTCCCCTGCAGTGGCCAGTGAGTGGCTCCCGGCCTTGGGAGACGCTCCTGAACAGACTTGAAAAGCTACTACCGTCTCCTGTCTCAAATTAACCTGACAATTAATTGCTTCTGTGCTGGCACTGTGGCCACTGTAGCTCTATGTTCTTCCAGTATCATGGTTGCCTGATGGCTAAGCATGGTCTTCTCCTTAATTTTGTCCCATTGCTTCTACTTTTTGACATCAGTTGTACTAAAAACTCTTACGTGTTGACTTAGCACTTAATAAACTAAAGTGGTTGCATGCAATGTTGGGTAACTGTAACCTCTTGAAACCCTTGGCTTCACTCATGTTGTGCGCTGACTTCAGAGCAGCCCTTAATCAGAAGCCTGGTTTTCAAGCAGAGGTCACGTCTCATCTCGAGTGAGAGAGGCCAGCACTCTTCTGGGTGCTATAAAATAGATAAGCAACACTCATACAGTGTCATAGGGGTCTTAGAAGAGACAGTAACCACAACATGTGGCTTTAGCATAATTGCAAATTTGACACTGTCCCCTGGTTTGGGTCCATTACAAGGTTAGAATGTAAATTTTGTACGTTGTTTTATTCCTGGCTAGCTGGAAGAAATTTCCATGTGATACAGCAGATCCATTAAAGCCTGCCAGAAATATCTCTCTGACATTAGGAATTAATATTCTTGCTGTTTCATGTTACTTTAAATACTACATAATTCAAGATGGCACTGAAATTAGACAAGAGATACAGCTATGGGAAATTATTTTAACTTTCAAAATCTCTGTTGTTCTACTCCTCTGTGGAGTATTTCCTCTCCTTAAGGTGCCTGACTTCTATTCATACTGATGAGAGTTATGTGACCGTGGCAGCAGTATAATATCTGAGATCATTTGAGATTATTCTGACTCATGCTTTCTGAATACAGGACAATTTTAACCACTACTGGATTTTCTTAGCTCCTCTTCAGGTTCAACTGCCAGATCACATTCCAGTATGAGTGTACACAGAGGTGTCTGAGTTATGGTTTCTGGAGACAATTTGAAAACCAGTGGTGGGTAGGAAGTAACATACTGTGTTTTTGTGGGTCACGCTTGCCCCTGTGTCTGGAGCCAGCAGAAGACCTATACAAAATCCAGTCCCCATGGAGATCCCAGCCTGAGAAGTCAGGTAGCCCTTGGATGTTGCAGACTTCATCCTCTGCCTTCACTGAACAGTGCCAGAAGCAGATCAGTTAAAATGACCTCAGTTCTGCTTTATGAAAGTTCAGCTTTGGGCAGCAATTCCCTAACTTTGTAACTCGGTCTACTTTCTTCCCACCAAGTTTCTTTACAGTTCCCCATGCCCCTTTGTCATTACACCCACTAGTGAAAACAAATATAAAGGAGTTGCTGACCTCTTAGCATAATTTTTGCAAAATACTGCTGCTCTATGGCTTATAGGCCAGGACACTTGCCATGGAGAATAAGGCTGCTTATCCATTAGCCTCACAGTTTCTGGTAGAACTAGAGGTGATGAAAAAACTGGGACACCCTTTGTAGGAATCATCTCAGTTTTAGTTGCTTGATTTCCCTACTTACCCTGAGTTCCTGAGGCTCCATTTATAATTAATGTACAGAAATAGCCATGTCTGAAGGGCAATTCTTCTCATCTATCTTTGACATCTTATCTTAGAATGAGGTGAATCATCCTTTGGTATTTCTTACTTCTCTCCATTAGCTGTAAAGTCAGACTGGTACAGCTGTGGACAACTTTTAAATGCCTAAATTACATGAGATGAATCATTGTCCCAATGTAGAAAAGACCTTGTCCTAAAGAAATCAAGTATCACACAGTGTACATGATACGTAATTTGGTGCCTGACATGCATTTCTGTAGCGCAGCTGATGTGACGAATATTCAGGGGGACTGATAGATTATGGTACTGCTACTGGCCATCAGAATTTGCTGAGATTCTGTGTTCTGCAAGGGGCAGTTAGCCTGGGGCAACAACAGTGGAGGGCTGAGTAGGGGCAGGAAGGGAAGCATTTGCTGTGCTCTGTCCCAGAAACCTTAGATGGCCCCTGCCCAGTCACATACAGCAGACTTCCTTCTGGACATGCTCTGTGTCTCTCACGTACCAGCAGTGGTGCTCACTACTGAAAAGGGAATGCAGTTTGGAACAAAATAATTTTATCAAGTGTTTCTCTGGTTAAAAAGAATAAAAAATCCAGATGAAGAAATAGTAGTGGGAAGTTTCTTTCATCTCACACACCTTTCTGTTTAATCCACATCAGGCAAAACAAAGTATTCTTTCTAGAAGGCATAATACTGTGATGTCTCCAGTGCAGAAATAGGCAATAGTGCTGAATGCCTTTCTCATGATAGGGTCACCAAACAGCATCCTGATCTAGAGCACATCTGCTCAGAGCTTATCAGGGCCTTGCTCTTCCAGGGCAAGGTAATATATCTCTTTTCTTTCTCCTACTGGCTGCACTAGCAGCTGCATTGCTGCCATTCCCAGCTCAGAGGCTATCATGCAGGATTGGCCTGTACTGGTAGCTGGAGCAAATGCACAGTTCCTCAGCCAAAATTAGCCAGTAGGTCACATCAAAAATTAATCATCCCAGTCTCAGGTGGTTGATTCTTGGCAGAACTTCATTTAAGGAGGTTAGGAACAATTTAACCAAATAATTATTTTATCTAGGTGAAATATTCACTCCACATCCTATGAAGCAAGAAGCTTTAAGCCTTCCTAGGTAAGAGGCTCAAAGTGTAGCTCACAGCATATGCAGGCTAGCTTCTGTAGGTAAGCTAAGTAGAATCCTGCAGGTAGTGTACCCATGGAAGCATGGAGCTGCATACAGGTCCATACCCAATTATTTACCCAGCTAATTAGGTGGGTTTTGCAGCCTTCACTTGCTGAGTCCATCACATTGTGGGCACATGTCCAGCACGCTAGGCAGGACTGGTATGTCTGCACAGACTTGCCACCAGTGTCTTTGCACATGCAAAGCTGTTGGTAGCCTATTTTTAGTTTTCTGGGTTGGTTGTTTTGTTGGGGTTTTTTTGTGATTTAGATCAGCACAAGGATGCATTGAAAAAATAAATGCTGCAGTATCAAAATTCTGGAACAGATAATAGTTGAAACTTGCTGGTATTCCTTCTGCGAATAGATACTGGAGTATCAGATGCATAGTGGTAGTACCTGATGTCAGTGGCCCTTACAGTGCCCAGAGATCTGGTTCATGGCTAGAAGTCAAGATGTAAAACCAAAACAAAAGAAAAGAAAACCTGACTTCTTTTGCTCATCCTCTGTTTGACAGCCGAACACTCCTGAGTGAAATGCTTCTTGGTGTTGTAATACAACAGCCTCAAGGATTGGTTTGATGCTATTGCTGGAACAGACAAAATATTTATTGTATTTCTGCTGAGCAAAGATGCCTACAATACATATTTTATATTTGGAATACAAAACCTATAGATGCTGTATACATGTTACACATGATACATTGTATACGTCTTATGCTGGGCCAAGCTGATCTGCCTGTGTGTCTTATTTTTCACACACCCCTGTAATTGGGATGCAGCAGAATTGGAAGAAACATGCTGGTTGCACCATGAGGGTTATCAGCTTGTAGCAGATAGAGCCTTGTAGTTTTAAGGAAAAACAAATCATGAAGATTTCTTCAGTGTAGGGTTGCACACTTCTGTGCACCAGAGACAAATCAATATTGGTTTTAATTGAAGAAGAGCGAGCAGCATAAAAAAAAAAGACCTTATTACCACAGACTTTTGCCACCCAAAAGAGTGTTCTGAATAGGTGGAGCAGCTTTTAATGAGGTTGAAAGCATCTGATAAGGTTAAAAGATGGGGAATACACAGCATTCACTTAGATGAACAATTGAGAAAATGTGCACATCATCCCCTAATTTGCTAAAAATAAAACCCAAAAGAATTAAGAAAAAAAACCCCAAAAGCCTACCCTTGCTCTTTACATTGCTGAGATTTTCCAGTCGTTTCTTCCCAGCCATAATCAGCCATGGATTGTCCCATTGCCTATCGCACTTACATGTGTCTATGACTATGGCCTGTGAGCAAAATACCTTGTTGTCAGTATATTTCTCCCCAAATGCCATATAAAATGTTACAATGTATCAGCATAGGCTATAACCAGCTTTGCTGACCTGAAAGGCAAGGAAAGGCCTGGCACATAGATTCCACCTGGTACAGCCTCACAGTGCGTGTCTGTAACCTCTGAAGTGCTCTTGAGTTCAGCAGTGCAGATGCAGCTTAAGTTAACTGATGGTGTCAGCTGCTTGTGATCAGGATTAAAAGCATCACAGGCTGCTCTGAGCAACATTGCAGAAGAGTGGTTGCTCTAACAAATCTTGGGGGTAATCCTCCTCATTACTGCACACAGTCTGTGCTACCCAACTCTACAGAGAGAAAAATCTCCTTAGAAGGGAACACTAAAAAGCTTTTAGTTAGGGTAGTCTGGCAGGCATGTTCTGCAGTTTGAAATGCACACAGATAGAGCAAAAGCCCACAGGAAACAATTTAAACAATTTGATTTGGACAGTGTGAGCCAGTGCAGTTTTTGTGCCCGCATTAAAGGCAATCCTGAAGCTCAAGTTGAAACCCACAGAGTTTCTCTCCAATGTTGAATAAGAGAAAGGAAAAATGAAACTTCTGTAGCTCTATAGCTAGGTTTTTTGAATTTAAAACCATACTTGTTATCTGCATTTGGGCATTTAAGATACATAGGTTTCAGTGGAAATCAGGTACTTCAGTGCTTTGAGAAAATTCTGCTGGAGGCTCAGCTGAATCTTTTGATGACAAAATACTCCTGAAATTGTATTTCCAGTAAATTTGTACAATGATTTCATCTCCCCCAAGGTGTGTCATTTTAATCCTAGGTGTTCTGGCTCATCTTGTAGGTTGGGACACACACTAATGATAACTGTGATTATCACTGGAGTACAACAATATGTACAATAGCAGACCTTGCAGTTCTGCTGTCAAGGCCTGTTTTGCTGGAGGAAAAAAATCCCTTTGAACACCTTTGAAGGTCATGCTGTGAAAGACTAACTCCTTTATAGTGTGGTTTATGGAGCTTGGCCAAAGCACTTGAAGTGCTTTTGGTCATATATCGGCATTGTTGCATTTCAAATGGAGTCACACAGTAAATCTTCATTTGCTAGGAAATTTTCAGATCCTTTCATCTGAAGCTGTTCCAGTGTTGCTTTGTTGACTCTTTGTTTTAGGAGGAAAAGAGTGTTTCTGGCAGTTTGGTAGCTGGGCATGTCTTGAAAGAAAATGCTATTAATCAAATAAGCACAATTACAAGGGAACAGCAACTAATTCTGAAAAATCTTGAGCTAGATTTCTCAAACTGAATAGCAGATAGATCTGGCAGTGTGCATGCTGCATTTGTGAGGAAACAGAATGTAGATTCTACATACAGCTATAAAGCTCCTAAATCTTAAAAGGTGTAGGAAGTAGACCAGAATTTTGAGCTGTGGTGTGGTGCAAGCAGCTGATGAACCATCTCAGATTACCAGTGGCACTCTTCATACCAACTTGGTACCTGTATGGTACATGTCAAGTCTACACTAGTAGGTATTTCTATCTCCTGATGGGTCCCAAGTTCCAGACTGCTAGGCAACCATCCTACAGGAAGAAGGTTGTACGGATACATGCAAAACTGTGTCAGTATCAGGAAACTAGAGAAAGCCTATTTGGCAAATGGCACCACACAATGTACATCCACGTAGTTAACCAGTCCCTAAAATATAGCAGGTAAGTGGCTTTGCCAGTGCTGTCTGATGGGAGCAGCCCAGGCCAGGTCCAACCCCAGCCAGCCAAACACTAACTGTGATCACAGCTCAGTGCTCCAGTTGTTGCCCTAGTCCTGGCCAGTTTACTCACACAGACATTTTCCACCACCGCATGTACAGGATGCCTGCAAGGAGGAGACTGTTTAAAGGACTAATCACAGGCTTAGGGAGCAGCAATGGCTTTAATCTGTGCGCTTTTACAGACTCATCATATAGCTTCAAGTCAGGCAAATGCTTTTCAACTTATTTTCTTCCTAGCTACAGATATTAATCTGCCGTCTTAACAGGACTGTTATTATGTAAAGTGTTATTACTAGGAAGCTATGTAAAGCTATCTAAAAATACTGTTATCAGCTCCATGATATCACTCATTGCAATACAGACCCCTCCATTACAGCTGCACCTTTCAAATGACTGGTATTTCTCACCTCCAAATGTATTTTACAAAAACCAATTTGTCTATATGCAGTTAGAAAATTAAATAGGACAGAAGAGAGGGGAACAGTGATGTTTAAGCACTGAAGCACAGTTCAAGAAACCCTTCCCAATATTCAGGCCTCTCTCAAAGAGGCAGTAAGCAATTTTAGCCCTCAGATTGCCATCATAAATAATGAACTGTAAATTCCCATTGGGACAGAATCTGTCTCCAGGTGTGTGCAGGTATCCTGCACTCGTACGATTTGATGTTTTTCAGAACCATGTATTAAAGAGATACGGTATAAAGCCAGGAGCGAAAAGGCAGGCTTTCCTAGCAACCGAAGATTTCTCAGTAATTCTTCTTGTTTGTTTATACTAGCACAGGTACACTCGAAAAGGCTATTGCCGAGTCTGATAAATAAAAATCTCTGTATTTAAACACAATCAAGGGATTATGTATATATCCTTTAGGGCAGATTAGTTAGAAATAATTGCCTGTTAGCAACTGAAAATTAATTTCCTCTCTTAAAGCCTTTGCTCTGCAATACTCATTTTCAAAATTAATGCTTCTCATTTTTATGCAGCATGCATGCTGCCCAAGTGCTGATGCATACTCCACATAGACAGCATAGTAGAAATTCTACTGCTTAGACACTATTTGGGTCCACTGATACAGTAATCAAACCTAATAATAAATGACTGCAAAATTTTCAGAAACTCCATTTGCTGGTGATTAAATTGTAGAAATATAAAACTAAAAAATATTCATCATTTTCATCCTAACAACATATCCTATTTTATCTTTCATGAGTCCATTAATATATAAATTATTCATTAATGCATGACCCAAATTCTAGCCTTCTAGTTAAAATGACAACCTGAGATGTTTTTCTGAAGTTAATTTTTATCATATTTTTATTAAACATTTTTCTCAATTTATACTTTGAACATAAATACACAAGTTTTATGGCTTATGTTACAAAAGACACTACTATGTGTTAGAAAACATATACAGAATATATCGTAGTGGTTACATTTGGTCCCCTTTTTTCCTATTGTTTTCATAACTTCTATTAATCTAGAAAAGCAGTATCAGAAAGCAAAATCCAACCTCCTAGCAGCACAGTCTACAACAGCTATAAGGACTATTTGCCAGCTCTAAGAGAAACTTTGGTTCCTGCCTGTTTTCATAGTAAGGTAATACCAGTAAGTTGCATGTCAGAAAGAAACCTTGCACCTTGTGCTCAGTTAGTTACTAAAATCTAGCTCATGACAATATGTATTTTTAAAGTCAGACATACAGCTTCTCTTTTGCTTTACAGCTTAGTAAGATAAATAGATAGGTATTTTCAAAATAGAGGAATTTAATGAGGAACCCATTCTGTTCTTCCAGAAGTCACTGCCAAAACTCCAATGTACTGTCAGAAGAGCAGATTTGTACTTTGTTTCTACTATTTCATTGACAGAACTGAAAAAAATTACATTTCAGCTGAAAGACAGGATAAATGTCTCTTTACAACTCTCATGAGTTACTGCTAGTGGATCCTGTAGTAACACCATGCATGGATTACCAGTTGAGTATGTGGTGGACTCTGCTTTCTGCTCCTAGTGATCAAGACCCATGAGGGAGTAGATGTGATTCTCCAGTCCTGAAGGCAGGGATGTGGAATACCATGCCCAAGGAGCATGCAAAATAAAACCTGTGGTCTTTTTGCTGCAGTGTAGCAAAGGGATACTAGATTATATATGCTTTATACACAGAAGAATCTTGTTTTTCAATATACATACATTAAACTGTACAATGTAGTACTTCCACACAGTGGGCAAAGAGGAGCTCCCAGGGCCATAGCTATGGAAGAGTACAGAAAATGAAACTGGCCTTGATCTCTCAAGCCAGGGGAGCCTAGGCAGTAGGTCAGGGAGGAGAAGAAAAGTTTGGGAAAATGTTGCCAGCTGCCTGGCTTAGAGGCACTCAGCTTTTTTTTCTTTTTTTTTTTTTTTTTCCTACCAGGACTCAAGCCAACACTAAGCCTATGCCAATACTGACAATACCCAATTGAAGTTGCAAGACATACAGCAAAAGACATGGAATAAAAGCAAAAAACAGTAATGAAGATCCTAAGCCTACAATCCCATCTGTAACAAGTATCCTTTGTGACTCATTGAAATCCATGCTATTATGGCTCAAGAATCTTGTTCTAATCAGGAATGCAGGATGTGGGCAAAGCCTCTGAAATCAGGATGCATACCTGATTTCGAAATGCCTATTTTGGTGCCATTTAGCAGGCAAAGACTGCCTTCACCAGCATTCCCTCTGTCCCACTCACTGGTGTCAGCCATCAGGGAAGATCTGACTTTAGTCCAGTGCTGTGTCAAACTTGCTCAGTAAGCCTACACACCAATTTTGGGGTCACCTTGATAGAGCTTTGTTTTTAAAGCAGACAAGACCGAAAATTTAAGATGCACACAGATCTGCTGCAAAATTAAGAAAATAAATTTCAGCAACATTTTTAAAATGCCAACCCCACTGCTATATCCAACAAAATACCTCAGTCTCTAGCACAGTCTGCCTTGAAATGGCACAAGCTGGGAAACACTGCCATTATGGTTGACAGATATTTAAACCAGGCAGATTGAAACAAAACATGGTGGAATCAAGAGCTTTGAATTAGAAGTAGCAGAAAATTTCAGGGTAAATCACCCTCTTACTGGAATAATAATGGTACCAAAGTAGCCAGAAGTTTTACTTGATTCTAGTCAGTGCATACATCTGACAAACGTTCTACTTCAGATATACTTAACTGGCATTTACTGAACCGATGGACAGTATTAGTTACTGAAACTTAATTATGCTAATTTCTCTGTATTTCAGTCTACTGACAAGGGAAAAGAATATTTATTCCCAGTGACTCTATTCAACAAGTTACCTGTAGTAAACAGATTTTGACTGAAGGATGTGTCTCATCACCATTTCTGGCAATGGCTGTGTGAGCTGAAGCCTTTGTCTTATATTTCACGTGTGCAGAGATTAGTGCAACAGGCAATTTCAGTAGGAATCCCAAACTCAAAGTTTTCTTTGGAAATACATCAATTCATGAATAAAACATTGATTAGGTCCCTACGTAGAATTCATGCCTCTAACAGTACCAAAGTGACAACTTGCCCGTGTGAGGGAATGAAGCTGTGCACCCCACTTTCCCAACACCCATTTACACACCATGCTTTGCTGAAATTGGGTGAGAAGAGGTGCCCACCATATCTCTGATGTTGCACTGTGACATTATTTGATAGATGCTTGCCTGGAGATACAGCACAAGTCAGCTGACCTCTACTGATTACCTGCACTTCCTATAGATATTCCTATATTAGTATATATCTTCCCAATTAATGACTTAACTAACAACTTCATTATTAATTTACTGGATGTGCATGCCTCCTTAAAGATGTTACAGTCCATGTTTAGCTTTGATATTGAGTTGCAGAGGGAGGATGTGTTAGCAGCACTACAATGCACAGCTGTCCCGTATCTGTATCTTCTATTTGCCCGAAGCCATTGCATCCTTGCAACTTTCTGTGTAACAAAAACAAGAAGCAGACACATTGTACCTACCAAGAAAATTAATGTGCTTTTTGTACTGCAATATTTCTAATAATACTGAGCATTAGAAATTAGTAGTTAGAAAAATCTATATTCTATGTTGAAATAAATGAATTCTGATTAATTAATATAACCAGTTTTGTTCCAGTCCAACTCTGGTTTGTGGAATCAAGTTTTAAACTATTACAGTTTTTGCCAAATTAATATTAGCTCACATTAGACTACTTATTATCTAAAAATATTTGCTATTTTGTTAAAACCTACTGTTCCATGCAACATGTCACTTTGGAAAAAGTAGGAACAACTGATTTACGTAAGCAGAAACCAGCATGAGACATAGCATGTCTTCCTTGCCTTCCCTAAGTGCTATAGAACATAATTATGATATTTATAAATGTGAGTATAAATAAGGTAAGAGATTCTAAAAGCATTTAAAAGTCCCTAGCAGTTCCCTTTTTTTCTAAGTATCAATGACAGCACCAATAACTAAACATTTTCCAATACTCCAACACTGCAGAATGTTCTAAGTATGTGAAGACTTGCACCCTTAATCCTGTGATCCAAGCCTACTGAAATTGCTCCCAGGTGTGTAATGTCTATCCGCTTGGGTCCTAAGCTGGTATTAGCCACAAAAGGATATCACACTTTTTTAACAGCAAAAACAATCTTGGATTTAGTTTGGTTAGATATTTAATAGTGGGATTTGCCAGACCATCACTGAAGACACTAGTTCATCTTGTCGCTGCTGCTTGGTCTTCTTGTTTACTCTTCTGTGTCCTTGGCCACCAGAAATTACTAATACTGAACTTGCTTTCATTTTCTTAGATTTCTGTCTTTTACTTTTAAATGAGATATTTTGATCCTTCAAAAGCTCATAAATGTTACTGTCCTCTGGTCTGTGTTCTAGGGAACTTGATCCATGAGACAAAGTTAGGGATCCAGAAGATGATGACAAGTCACTTCTTTGTGCAATGGACCCTACCGAATCCCCCAGCCAAACTGCAGTGTCCTGGGTGTTACTAAGAGAAGAGCCTGGTCTTTCACTGTGCAGAATGTTCTTTTGGTCGTCATCCTTAGGTTCTGAGCCAGGAGGGAGGCTGTTCCTCAATTTGTTTCTGTTCTTCTTGTTTATAGATGTAGCTGTTACAAGAAACTTGACTGGGCTATTGTGTGCATGGTATGACACCATTCCTCTTCCTGGAGCCAAAAGAAAAGACACAATTAAAGAACATTATTTCTCAGACCGCAGTGTTCTACCATAATTAGTTCATGAAATTTGCTCAGAATAGCATAACTCTTAAAGCCCTATTATATGCATCCAGACTTCTGCTTTGTGTGCACGCTGTTTACAGAAAAAAAAAGTATAAAAATAATGTTCTACCACAAGTGTTTTAGGACTGTACTAATAAATCAGCTGAAACACGGCATATGAATTTTAGCTGATGTATTTTTGTGTTCTGTTCTCACTACAGCATGAGCACAGAAATACTGCTTTTTAGCTGGCATCGACACAAACATAACACTGAGTTTTCTCCAGTAATGCTCACATATTTTGTGAACCCCAAATCAATCCTGTTCTACCTCTGTACCTCTCCAGAGTAGCGTAAGAACATCTGTTTCATTGCAACAGACCCATCCACACTATACAACAGGAAATAAAACTCATCCTTCTGGTTGTCAAGTTACTATGACAAATTCGTAAGGAATTGACTGAGCAATCATTTTTCCTTTTATTTTTTTAAAGTATTTAATCATTGGGATATTGGGTGTACAAGGAAGATTTACACAGTGCAAATCATTAGAATGTATGAAAAACAAATTGCACATGGCCAAATTGAGAAGCTGTAACAGTATCAGTAGATGTGCTCTTTACAGCAAAAAAAAAAGGAAGAAAAAGAAATTGAATTCTACAAAGTAAGCTACAATATGAAAAAGAGTTAGGCTAGCAAGGGGGAAAGCCTACAAACCTTATAAATCACTACACCCATCCCTAACTCCCTAATGCATTTCACGTTATAAGAAAACACACTCTGCTTTTACAGAAAGTAAAATCATAAAGATGAATTATCACTATTTGAAACATAATGGGGAAAAGCCACAGTTTTTAAGTTCAAAATACAGTTATCAAAGACTATAAAACCAGATCTCTAAAGGTAATGTTGCTAGATCTGTGAAATCTGACAAATCTTGATCCTAGATAAATGCAAGAATATATGACATAAACCACAATAATAAAAACAGAAAATGGAAGAGAGATTTTTCTGATTCTGCAACTATGCATATTCCTGTATTGCATTTATTTTCACCCAAGACAGGTTCCAAATTTTTACAAAGCATTTATCCTGTGTCATACCAGATTATTGCTGCGTATTTTGCTGAACACAGAGGATTTCATTTTCATTTTGCAAAGTTACATAAGCTTTTTTTTTCCCCCTGGAGGAAGCTGCAAACAGCTTGCCTCATAAAATCTGCCAGCTTCCCTCTGCAACACAGAAGCTTGAGCAGAATTCTGAATCCAAAACACTGGGGGGAAGCCCCTACTAAAGACACTTTTAAAACCTTGCTTTTGCTAGTAGTTTAAACATTTGTAAACTGATACAGCAGCATTCGTGTGTTCATATTTCAAATGGGGTAATATGAAAGTAACTCAATAAATACATCTCTCCAGAATGCAAACACCTTGATCACTGTTAAAAAAAATTGAATATATATTCTCATATATTCTAAGTCTCCAGTTTGGGGGAAAAGGGAACAAAATCAGTTTATTCAATAACCAGTTAGACAGCCTGCTAGTTTTCAGTATCTGTGTCTCTAATTCATCTATTTTCCCCAAGTCTGGAAAAAAGACTGTCTGCATTCTCTTCTCATGCCCATATATTTGGCTGTACTCCAATAGGATTAATGCCTATCTCCTAAAGAAAAACAGTTGTCCTCTCTCAAACAACTGAGACAAAACTAGACAAGTATCTGGATAATACTGTAAAGCTTGGAAAGAACAACAAGTATAATTTCATCACACAGCTCTAACTTTTATCTAAGCAATACATATATAATTTGGCAGGTTCACTTAAGTTACTGGCAGAAGAGAAGTGACATCTTAGTACTCGATCCATTTGAGAAATTTCACTCACCAGTTACTTTGGGAATCCCTTGTAAGCGTGGCACAGGTAACGCTACTATTATGCCCAAGTTTGTTCCAACCAGCAATAAACCATGGCACACCAGGAGGCTGGTCACAGAGACACGCTGCTGCCCTGTGGAGTTTAGCAAGTGCTCTGTTACTGAAGAGTGATGACCTTTGCCTACATCAGAGTAACTTCAGGCAAACACAACCAGCTGTACCATCTCAATTCAGCAAAGTACTCATCGCAAAGGCAAATATTTTTCTGGGTTATGGTATTACATTTTACGTACATGGCAATTTAAACACTATTGAACTTCTGAAACATTCTGCCCCAAATCTCTAAACCATAGCATCTAAAGGTAGACACAGACCGTCTCTCCAAACATGCTTTTAAGAATAGGCTATGTTTGTATATTCCCAATAATAAAACTGAAAGGCATTTCACTTCACAATACTCAGTAACACACTATAGTCAAGACTCAAACCTGTTCATGATTACTTTTTTCTCCTATTTGTGAAACTCTATCAGAAGTGCTGTGTCCACCTCTCTGGGTTTGGGCCCCCACATACAAGAAAGGCATTGGCATATTGGAAGAAGTCCAATGGAAAGCAACCAAGATGTTCAGGAGACTGGAAACATTAGAGAAAATGCTGTCTGAACCTAACTGATGGAAGGATGCACAGAAGACAGTCAGACTCTATTTACATGTGGACAGTGATACGGTAAGATACAACAGATCAAATTTAGAGCATGGTAAAATTGTATTCTACGTAGGGAAAAGCTGCTTCACCATAAAGGTGGTCAAAAACTGCAATGGGTTTCTCAGAGAGGTTGTGGAATCTCCATACTACTCAAAAATATTAAAAATTTGGCTGGACAAGACGTTGAACAACAAGGTCTAATCAGGCCTTCTTCATAAAGGTTGAACAAGACAGCCTCCAGAGAAACTTCCAGTCAAAACTACTCTATGATTCTATGATTTTCTCCAACATTGTTTACAGGACTGCTATTTTTCAAATGAAAACAAAGTAATTTTTGCTTGCAATGCTTACTAAAACTATGTTTGATTGAGTTTAGATGGATTTTCAAAATGGCCTTGACAAGTTTCAGGAACAGAAATTATGGTCTGCCCAAACTTTTTGCCAAGTTTATGGGGAGGAGCACTTTACTCGAAGCTCAAAGAGTCTCAGGTTCAAAACATACACATTCTTGGATTTATTATTAACTCTACATGTAAGAGAGTGGTCATTCCATCTTCACCATAGCTTTCAAGTTGTGAGTCACTTCATTAGTAGGTCGAGAATTTGGATTCCATGTTTGATTTAACTTGAGTGAACCCTCATAGCCTACACTTTGGAGAAGGATCTTAATTATGGTGTTTCACAAATGAATGCATCTTCTGCCTTGTCCTGTGAAGGTGAGCTAATTTACATCCAAGAATATATGAACTACAGACTCACTGGGAAAGCAGGGAAGGAGCAGCTTGACTGTAGCCCAAAGCACTTGACTGGAAAAGAGGAGGCAGACCATAGTCCAAGTCTTTCTTCACAGAGCTTTATAAAACCAAAATATTAACCCAGAAATGGCATTTTTTAAGAGGCTCACACAGGGTGAGATCTGGAATCCAAGTGCTGTCTACCTAAAAGCACATCCTAAAACACCCTAAAGGCAAAATGATGAGGTCATCCTTGGCAAGTGTAGCAAGGACAAGTTTAAAAGGCTCCATCTACTCGTGCAGACCTTCAGAGACTCCTCAGTTGATTTCCATGAACTATAGGTGTTTATGCTGGTAGGATGCATCATCCCGCCTCGGCTAAATAAGCAAGGATGGTCTATGTTGTACACAAATTACAAGTCTTTTGAAGTGCAGTGTTTGCCTTTTTGATGGATTTTGTTTTGTTGGGCTTTGGGGTCAGGGTTTTTTGGGTTTTGTTTTGGCTTTTTTGAGATATTAATGAGATTAATTTAGTTTCCAAAACAAAGCACACAGAAGCACTCCTTCAGCACAAAAGAAGTTCCAACAGTAATGCCCAAACAACTCTGTGTTCTGGAGTTTTCAAATATCAGTATTTGAATTCTGTGATTTAGAGCTCAGGCTTACTCAAGTTATATATGACATGTGAGTCCTCTCCTACCACCTGTGCCACAGCAAGTGCAAACTAATTACAGGTTTGCTTAACTTAGAGCTTGTTTTACAAACTACACAAATACTGGAGTACAATTTTTTAACTCTTAAAAATTATCAAAAGCTCCAAGTGCACTGTTGCCTCTCAATCCCCTGCAGAGGCAAGATGCTCCCATTTTGAAACAATAGATCTTTAATGCTTTTTACAGCATTTAAAAGATAACATTATATTCATGATTTCATACTGCAAACCTGAAACAACTTTTAGACAGTAATTTTTACCTGGGAAAACTGGCAAATATGCATTACTGTTTCCACAGGCAAAATCAGCAAATTATCAGCCAGCAACTTAGAATCCTAAACACTGAGCACAGCCTAAAGCATGAAACAGCTATAGTGAGGTCGAAACAGAAATTGCTTGCTGTGAAATCTTGGAAAAGCAGGAAACATCTGCATCTGAGAAGATACTTTGAAATAATATGAAACAACTGAAAAAATATAGAGAGAGATTATTAAAAATTACTAATTAAAAATATTAATTTATCTGCTAGCCAAGGTTTGAAATTATACTTATCTTTGTTATTTTCTGACTTTTTGTTTTGATGCATTTCAAGTTCAGAGAAAAACAGCCAATCCAATTCTCCAGAAGGTATTATGCAGTAACCAGAGAAATTAACAAGTTAAGAAGGGAAAATGATATATATATGCCAAAACCATTAAAATACTCATCTTTAAATTACAACTTTTAGATCACACTGTCCCATTGAGGAAAAAACTGTTAAAACCTCTAAAATAATCTGATCAAGATCTTGACTTACAAGAACTGAAGCCAGTATTTAAGCTTATACATGGACAAATGGTTCTACGGTGTATAGTCTGCTCTGTGTTCACCCTTCTCAGGTCTCCATTACAACCACCACCAGAGCTGGATAAATCCTCACAGATCTGAATTCAGCCCCAAATAGGTGCAAGGACATTGCTGCATATCCTCTTACATAGCCATGCTGCTCCTACAATGTAAAAAAACAGCCCACAGTACAGATCTGCTGGGCTGACCTAACATTTTCTCATCTTTTTATCATTTCCCAGCAGTATGATCATAAAGCAACTGCATTTCATGGTCTGGCACCTGGAGGGGTGAGAAAAAAGCAGGCTGAAAATCCTCATAGCAGAGTTTGTTTTCTGTAGAGAGGATATGATACTTTTTTTTTTCCTTTGCTTTTGTCATCTGTTTCCAGGAAACACACATGCCATTAGAGGATATACATGGATATAAACAGAATATAGCAACTTAAGCAGAAATCATCTCTTTGTTAAACAGGTAACCTGTCATCATCCATATGAGCAATGAAGTATCAAGGTCACAGTAATCACAGTAATCTCTTTAAAAAGGCAAATTCTTTTAGAGCTGATAGCAAAAATGTTTAAGGATGTTCTTTAATATAATACTGACTGCGACTATGAAAAAACAAGTGGTCTGTTCATGTACAGTATGATTTTTTTTGGTGTGAGCTGTCACAAAGGCTGGTGAAAAACTTCTCTTGCTGAACCTTCAACTACAGATCACAACCATTTAAGCATAAACTTGCTCTACAAATGAAGTATGTTGCACTAGTGAAATATGTGTATTTGTCCTCAAATGTTAAGAGATTTCTCTGCTGCTCAGTATGCCCTCTGTTAAAATAACAGAGCTGTGCTTGGGCTCCTTAAAAGCAATCCAGCTGTACTGTGAACCCACAGTGAACTAGACAGTGAAATAAATAGCTAGCTGGACCTATAACAACAATGATGTTCTTCCTCTCAACCGTTCTCTTCCTTTCTCACATGGCATTTGGTCTTTCATTACAGAACAAAATCTTGTTATACATTAAGAAATATTTCTCATGATATATGAAGTAAAGGTAGTACAGACCAGTCTAGACTAAATGTCTATCCCACAGTCACCTCTGTGACCCTGGTTTAATTTCCAGTCCTGCATTTCTACACACAAACTTTCTGTAACTCCAGAAAGTGAGAGCCCTCCCAGCTCCAATACTCATAAGTGGACTGCCACAGATTTAAAATTACTTCCAGCAGATAAAAGAATCTGCCAGACAGTCTGCTTTCCTGTATAACTAAACTTCACCAAATCATAAGGACTATCACCTTCTGTGCCATTTCACTCCCCTGTGATTCTGTCCTGCCCACTGTGCTGCAGAGCTGTCTTCCTTTACAAGATGAAGAGCAGTGATATTTAAAACTTTCTTCTCCTAAGAACAAAATAGGGCAAATTTAATGCTATGAGAACACACTATTAAGGGTAGGAGACCCTCCTACTGTGCTTAGTTACTAGAGCTGTCTTTTAAGTACCGTACTGTAACTCACAGTAACCACTCCTGACAGTGACAGTAGGAGTTGTTATACAGTTTTGTTGACTGTATAACAACAAAAAAATTTCATTAACTTAATGAAACAACGTTCCTCTTATTTACATTACTTTAAGCGAAGACAGAGAGGACATCTCTAGGCAGCCTATCGGGCCAGTATTACATAATGTTACTACTAAAATCCTGGGAAAATAAGTCCAGCTTCTTCAAAGTTATACAGAGATCTTGCCTTTTTAATCTCTCTTCTTAAGACTCTTAGCAATATTTTTACACCAATTTCTTCTTTCATTTCAATACCACTTGAATTTTTATTTATCTGTTACTTTTACATATTAAGGAACATCTACTGATTTTCAGAAAACAGAGCTTTCTCCTTTAAAGCTAAATGTCGTTAAAATCTCCCGAGAAGGCAAATACATATCTTGTAAATACACACCTATCTCACGGTGCTGTAATTCCGTTTCACTTTGTTGGTTTTTTATCCTTTTTTATCTCAGTATATACTACACAGAACTTGATTTATTCTTTAGCTCCTTTTAGTTCCAAAACTGCTGCTTTAGTTCTTACTGCTGCTTTATTATGTAAACCTCCTACTACTCTGTCTTTTAGCTTTTGTTGTTGCAGCATTTTTGAGATCACATAAACAGGCCTGAGAGCTGCTGCTAAATAATTGAAATTCATTTCATTTTTAGAAAGGAGTCTCCCTTTGAATATTGGCTGTACTAATGTCCTACTCCCAAAATAAACTTACATTTCCATTCACTGGTGTGCTTTCTGTGAAGACACTGAGGGGAAAAAAAAAAAAAAAAGGAACTAAAATGGGAAAGGATGACACCAAGGAGCTACATTTAGCTAAAACTCTTTTACAAAAATAATGGTATGTTATATCAGCAGTTTTATTGCCATGGCAATCAACACAAAGCTAAATTTTGAAGATTTTTATATGCAGGAAATACGTAAAAGGGAGGTCCTACTTCCCTCCCCCCCCACCCCCGCTATGAACAGCAGAACACACTAAAAGTTAATCTTTTTACAATAGATCTTGATTTCCTTGCATAATTGTGATGAATTCAATCAAATGATCTACTTAAAGGCAGGTGATTTGCTGCTGTTCAGTGCTGGAGCTACGGTCAAACACCACATGTAAAAAATACCCTGTCTAGAATACGAAAAACAGACACAATTTATAATAGAGTTTTATTGCAAAGCTAATGTCATCTGAAAGAAAACATGGTAAGAAGACAGAGACTGAAGAAGTGAAACATTTTTGATGTAAGATTTATACCTAACTCCTGTGAGAATATAATATAAATATAGTCTCTGTGTGGGAAGAACTGGCTTCTGCTAGAAAAACTAAGAAATAAAGCTGGCACACACATTACCCATAAAAACTGCAGAAGCTTAGTCTATTTCAGTCAACAAACAGGGAGAGACAGAAAGAATGGTTGTCCACTCATGGATACCTCATGCTCAGCCAAGCCGGTACGACTTTCTTCTCTCTCCTCCCAGCACTGCTCCCACCTGATGTGCTTGCTGATGCTGAGGTCCTTGTCACTCACTTGCTAAACTGATAAAAGCCATTGCAACTGCCCGTTGAGCAGCTTCAATCTTAAAACACATAAAGAGCTGTAAAACTTTCTCCTAACAACCACAGGTTTCATTTAAGATTAACCATTTAATTCAAAAAAATTAGAGTTCCGGTCAGCAAAACACTGAACACACTCAAAATGGCAGCATGAGAGTGGTTCAGCTGCGTTCCCTAGGTCTCCTGATATAACTGACATTAACCAAGTGTTTATTTGGTCCAGATCCTAGGCAAAATGATTCCATCATGTACTTGATTCCAAGGTTCCAGAAGCAAATACAAATCTATGCAAACTAAACACATTTTCATGACAGATTACATTGTCCAGCTGTTTCATAGTCACACAAAAAATATGACCAAAAAGAAGAATCCACCTGTTTATCTATCGAATTACAGTGACAACCTCTATGGAGAAGAGCTGTTACTCAACCAGCTCACTGCACACATTGTTCGCCCGGGCAGGAGATGGACTATGACTTACTAAAGCATGCAGTCAGTAGACATCAGACTCAAAGTCTGACATGAACCTTCTGATTCCGGCCTAATCTGGAGAACAAGAGTGATAAAACAAAAACGTTACCATATGATGCAATTCAGCTACCTGGCAACATATTGTGAACAGGTGTGGCAATGTTAACATCCTGGAGGTGCTTCAGTGTCTCCGTGTGGAACAGTCGAAGAGTAGATCCAGATGTGAAGGCAATCCAGACTCCCACTCCAGCCACAGCCATGTGAGAGATTACCATCCCTTCCTCCTGATGGGCTTCAAAATGGCTCTGCAAGAAACACAAGGGTTCTGTGGGGAGATGTAAGTCAAGGATATCAACCTTTCTAACCAGCTTTTCTGTGTAGGCACTGTATCTTCATCCTCTTTGACAAGGACAAAACTTCCTCTGCTTTGCTCAGGCTATGTTCTGATAGCTGCATTTGATGTGTTAATTTCCCAGGCACTTTTTTTGGAAATATATCATCATTAGCATGGAAGGATTCTCAGCTCTTGAGCCACCTAATGTCAGAGTTACTCAGATTTTCTGTTTTCTAAAAATACTGCATGACAGAGACTGGAAAGCCCACAACAGCTCAGACTTAAAAGGATTTTGTATTTCCTTATTGATACTCCTTTGGGAAAACTACCACAGCTGTACTTTTATCTACAGCAGAACTTCTCTTTCAACAACAAAAAATACTTTTCTTTTGTTCTGCCACAGGGTCTTTTAGTAATAAGAATAATAGAATGTAATAAAAAGGCATATTTAGAAAGTAGAGTGTTTAAGATTATAAACACACAATTATTCGCTCAATGACACACATAACAATGTGAGCCTCAATACTGTGGCTTGGAATTGGATGCTTCTGAATTTCACAAGAATTAGCTGTTTCATTTTCCTGCCTTTCAAAGAAATGATGCTTCTCATTACAAAAGCCAAAATCCTCTTTCTAAATGTGAGTAACACAACACTTTGAAGATAGATCTTTTTCCTTCATCTATTGCCTTCAGTTACAACCTGGCCCCAGGAAGGCAGAAACCTCTCTCTCTACATGTCTCTATTAACATGTGAGATAAAGCTGTAGTAAAGTTTCTTAACCTAACAAGAAGGAGGGATTTTCCCCCCCCCGCCCTCCAGTTTTGTCTTGTAAGAAGACTGTCTCTGAAGTTGAACACAGCCTTTTATCATTGTGCCAGCTAGTATCAGAAAGCCAGTCTGGTAAACATAAAACTCACTTAGCTAAATAAATGACAAACTGTTTCTTGGATAAAAATCTCTCTCTGAAGGGTATGGAAGTAATAAGTGCTGCAAGATTCACTAAACATATTATATATTCTTTATTACATTTGCAGATTAAATTCAGAAGTACCTTCTTCTTTCTTGTGAAATACACTTAAGTTTTCCAGGTATTACAAATAAGAGTTACCTTCTAGTGGGTTTTTTAAATTAAAATCTAAATATAATAGGGTTATAGATATACTGTCCGAATTTTCCATCAAAATTCAATTAACAGGTTAAAATCAGAGACAAAGAATAAAAATTTAGGATTTCCACAAAGCATGACACTTGGTATTATGTTTAGTAAGCATTTAATATTCTTTTCATACTTTATTACTGAATAAATTATTATTTTCACTGAAAAATTTGCTGTTTAAATAGAATGGGAATAATCTTTTGCGTTCTTCATTTCTTAACACTATTCTTCAAATATTCAGTTTTTAGTAAATGAACAGAGAAGTTTCTCTTCACCTGTCAGGCAGTGGTTCAATTTTTGAGTTTTACTGTATTATCTTTTGCTTCTTTGAGTAATAACTCTGCAGAATGTAAGGTAAGCAACTCTGGCAGGCACATTTATATTCACTGTTTTCTCTGAGTAACCACCATTCATTTATTACCAAATGATATACACAATTTGAAAATCATAAAATTTATTCAACAGAAGATTTTATCCACAAAAAACATCTTTCAAAGTCAGAAACAGCCATTATGACTAGATTTGCTGATATTCTCATCATGCATGTTCCATCGCAAAAAGATTCTAAAATATTTACTTTGTTTATAGACTTATACATCCATACACTGATGACTAATTGGCTTTTGAGAACTTCTAGGGCATAGACCCAAGGCTGCTGAAGTGAACTTGACCAGCAACTTGCACTGTTTGAAATTCGAAGAAAAATGAAGAAGATTGTAAGAAAAGAATTTTCTCTGGAGTGATCCGACCACAGCTGACAACTCTGTTGGTGCCACTGAAAACAACTTGCACATGCATTTTTGTCACATTCCATTTTTACCAGCCAACTCATTATACTCCCACTTAAGTCTGTCCTGCCATTCGTACAGCGTCTGCTGGAACACACAGATCCATTTGAAGTAAAACTGTATACTGCAAACACGACAAGAAACCTGTAGAAAGAACTATTCTTCTCATTGAAAGGGTCTTCTAACATGGAGCAGGAACATACCCCAAAACTGCACCTTCTTATGCATAGATTTTTGCATAAAGGATAGCTTTAACATCTGTTTCAATTACATGGCTATCTCAAAACCAATGAGCTGGCCTTTTACTTCTATTTTTCTTTTTTTTTTTAACAAGAATACAAAGGAACAAAAATGTCTTATTCCTTTTGTTATCAAAAGAATTGAACTTCAGTTTCTTCTTTTCTCTTTTAGTTTTCATACCTACATTCCTCTCTATTCAAAGGCTGGCTTTTCCCCCTAAGGCTTTCCCATTGTAACTACAGCAGCACGGGAGCTGCAGAAGGCGTCCTGGACGCCACAGCCCAATGCAGCTCACCAGTGTTCCAGCAGTGTGGGACACAGCAGAGCCCTTCTTTCGAGGGGTGCTCACTTACACCAAACAGCTGCACCAAGAGATGAACCACGATTTCTCCAGCTTCAGGAGAAGACAATAATGGGTGTCATTACCCTCAGTGTCAAACAGATGTCTTTCACTACTTTAAAGAAGTTACAGTACTTGTGAACACACGCTCATGTATAGGGATTTCCATTCGGTTTTGTTTACTCAGCTGAACATTTCAATGTAACTCCTGTATAGTTAGCAAAGTCTTAAAAGCAAGACCAAACAGACTAGGATAGAATGACACTCAACCAGTGACTGTATTCTATGAAATACTCTGGCACTTTTTGAAGTATTTAAACAAACACAAACTACCTTTGCAGAGTACAAGGAACTACAGGCACAGACCATTACTGGATGTAGGTCTGTACCCAACAGCAACACAACTGTCAAATCTAGGGTCAAAACTAAGAGACAAATTTCTTCTTCACAGAAAGAGGATCAGAGTATGTAATTAATATATAACAACGATTGATGCATTTCTCATGTGTGCCCTGCCAAGTATCTTCAGGCATTTTGCCAGTTTGGGGCACTGTGCCAATAAAAGACATTACCTAAAACATTCTATTACAGTAACATATCATTAGAACAAGTGAATTGAGAGTCTTATCCATAACAGAGGGGGAAAAAAAAGCATAAGTGATTAATATCCAAATCCAATACACATGATGCCAAACCTGCTCATTTAGCAAATATTATTAAATAAAGAAAAAATCTTAAATAAAAATCTTAGCAAAGCAAGGAGGCATGGAATGAGATTGTCTTCAAGGATAATGTATTTTGCACTTAGCAGATGCACAGACAGTTAAATATGAGATACCTGTGAGGCAAAGAGTGCCTCACAAGGACGAGTTTACAAAATAGTCTTGAATATGCTCATGGGCTTGCAAGCATATGGCCTTCAAATCCTGTCAGGTGCCTTTACCAATGATTTACATGATGCAGAGCACAGTATGTGTGCATGACAGTAGCAATGAACCAGCAAGCAGCTGTATTGCAGTATATATGGAGTATCTCCACATTAAGCATATGGAGATATAAAGGAGTTCAGGAAAGAGAGAAGAGTCACAGCTGAGCCCTGCGCAACACCTGGGTGCCTGCTGATAGAGCGAAGATTAGGTTTATGCAGAAGGTCTTGAGTCAAATCATTACTACTAACTCTCAACAGAGAGAGCCCAGAGGAAGAACCAACATATCCTTGCTGCTGCTTCCCCTCATACAGCACAGCTTCTACTGTTCACAATAACGAAGAGGCAGCTTAGATGTTAAAATATTTGATATAGACAGAGTTTAAATTGCCTCATGCATCATATTGAAACAATATTGCCAGCGAACACGGTAAGGACAACAGCAGACTACTTTTGGAAACATAAACCTAGGAAGCTATCAGAACAAGTCAGGTCACTAAGTAGGCAGCAACACTGAAAACATTAGTGACCTGTTTAGTCTGGTGAGATGATGAGAAAAAGATCAGTATGTCTTAAGACCCATAAAGAGGCAGCACAAAATCAACACTTGTTCACAGTTCTAAAAGGAGGATGGCATGCTATGCCATGGGTATTTGTGTGAAATAAAAAAAATGACCCTCAGCCAGACATACAGAAAATCATGATGCTCTTGAACAAAATTATTTATATTGAAAAAATATTACTTAACCCATATGCACCATTTCTTATATGTTGTTTGCTGCAGCACTCATTGTGTGTATAATGGACCTGTAACAACCTGACCACTGAATACAACTCATGGCTTAGTTGAGAAATGAAACTTCCTATGATGCATTTGTAGGAAAATCTGTAGTAACAGCTGAAAAATGAAACTGCCACATCTGAGAGATAATGGTAGAGTATTTGTTATTTCATTTCCCCAAACTTCTGTTTTCAACACTGCAGTCCATGATATTGTACTGTATTATGACAGAGTAAGCTTTAAACATTCTTTAATTCTCAAAACTTGTTTAATTCTGGGTTTGCTCTCCTCTGCCAAAACAGCCCAGCATAGCCCAAACTGCAGCCACACCACCTGATTTAGAGAGAGCTTTGTTACAGAATTAGGCTAGAATTGCCAAACTTATTTACAGAAATCTGTCTGTACACATCTAGCCTCACACAGGAACAATCTGTCTGTGATTTCTTACTGTTTCCTGGTGAGAATCGGAGAGATTTGTCACCAAAGTCTGCAGAACAGTAACCATGTGTCCTAGAGGCTGTGAAACTAATGAAACTCCATTTCAAGCACCTATCCAAATCTCTCTTCCCAAACCTTTCCCTAATCATACCATTCAAACTACCAATGAAACAAACCTTAATGAAAAGCAAAGTAAGGAAATATAAGATCCAAGCATCTTATTAGATGAAACAAATCACTCAGAAAACACAAAAAAAAGACAGAGGAAATTAGGATGTTAGCTATTTCCTTGCAAACCCATGACAATGACTCACAGAATCAATTGTACCAAATAGACAATTGTTGGGAGAAAACACGATCATCAATGAAAAAAAGCAGCAACAAAGCACACAAAGAAGGAGGCTGTGAGCTCATCATGACTCCTGTTTGAAGGACCTTCACGGCTGTAAACATACAATTCAGTGACACTCTATTGTAGGTTGAGGGAGAGGTTGAACTCCTAATGTTTCATCAACTCTTAACTTTGGACGGCTAAGATGTTCTTTTGGTGAAGCTGTAATTTTGACAGAAATAAGGGCTTAGCATTTTCTGGAAAATATGGTCACAAATGTGAGTTTGAATCCTTAATACTCTGCTCTCAGTCCAGAAAAGATGGCTTTTGTGTACTATTCATCAGAAACTGCTCTTTTGCAAATAAGGTTTTTATAGGCCACTGAGAAGCAAAATTCTGAAAAAATACGTTATGAAATTATCACAAGGTACAAGTAACATCTAACTACACAGAGGCAGTATCTTAATTAAAACTTCTTCTGTAATTAACATGAATTCCTATAGGCACCCAGTTCTCTGCTGCCTTACCTCAGATTTCATTTTTAAGAAAATCTCTTACCCCAAATACTCTTATCATTTCTAAGCACCCTATGGAAACCAGTGGGTAAATGGAAGCAAGGTCTAATGAGACATCAGCAGAGAACACAACAGCAGAATTACAAACTAAGGGAGTGGGATTTAACAGAACTGAGACCATATTCAATAAAATTCCTGAATCAATATTCAATAAGCTTCCTGAATCATGATGCTTTTTAAACATATTTTCATCTTTAAAATTTCACCACTTATAGCCTGTAGCATAATAGGTGAGCAATGCTTTCAAAAGCGTTTACCTCTATGGAATGCGTCACAGTGCTGATTACAAAAATTTGTCCACCACATGCTGCCCAAATGGTCTCCTCCATCACAAGCAGACTTCTAACAGGCAGAACCCCCAATTTAACTATCTTCTGAGGTTCCGTGTTCCATATCCCATCTTCAACAAAAAAAAAGAAGAAAGGTTATACACAACCAAATGGTGATCTTTGCTTTAAAACAGTTCTGAAAAGCCCAATGTTTGAATTTCTGCAAGTTGCCACTTCAAGCAACACTGTGACTAGTGTATGGTTACTTTTAGCTTTCAGGCTAAGTTTGTAAGGATAAAACAACACTAAGGGGAAAACCCAAACCTAAGTACCCATATATCTGTCAAGAGTGCAAATTTTACCTAGATTAAATGATAACCCAGGAATAGTACATTGCTCTTCTTTCTGATGTTTTCCTTTCCAGAGGAAATACAGGCAGAAACCCATGGCTGACACAATTGTCTCCAACTCAGGAGGTCACAACCAACTTATTTCAAGATGAATCAATTTCTAACGAGGACAGAATCACCTTTCATGTGCAAAGTAGCCAGGAAGATTTTTACTGTAGGCTCTAATGAGTGCAGATCACTCTCTAAGAGCATATTGATGGAATAGACCTTCCTGCTACTAGATGCTTCATTTAAGAAGGAAATTTAAAAAAAAAAAGGAAGAAATTAAAACTTGGTCTTGTGCCATATCTTCACTTTTCTTACTTTTCCCACTAATTACAAAACCTGCAACAGTATTTTCTTTGGACTGCATTTAGCAGATCTAAATTAAATTATACATGTGTATGTGGCACAATCAGTTATTCAGAGAGGGTCTGTTAAGAACTGCATGCTTCAGCCTAGTGCTCTGGGCACTCTCAATTGCCATCTCTTTGAAACAAGGACTAGCAGATTATTTATCCCCAAATTTAAGAGCCAGCAATATGAGCTTCTATCTTTTATATATACAAATTGACATACTAAGTATGTCAAAATTAATTTTAATGTTTTCATATTAGTTTATATATTGTAAGTGCTCATTGAATATAGTCTCAAAGATCACATTTTTATACATTATGATTTATTAATAATATAAAAATCTGTTTAAAGTAACTGGGTTTTACACTGAGAAAAAATAATTCAAAAAAGCACCATTTCTTCACTGAAAAGCCTTCTTCCCGCACAAGCTGCAAAAAAGCTGCCTACTTTTCTGACACTGGTTTCAACAGAGTAACCACTTAAATTTTAATTGATGAGACCAAAGTAAACACATCTTTAGGCAAGCAATTAAGTACAAGTTTTCCTTTTCCCTCCTCAAAACAAATGCATCTTCTATTATTTTCTTAGGGAAAGGGGGTGCAAAATTTCTTGCTTCACCAATAACACTAACAGCAACAATAATGAGAAGCCTCAGTTTTGGAGTACTTCTCAACATTTCTGTCATCTCTGTGAGACAACCTTCGCTGAGTCATTCTCAGGATGTGGCTCACTTCTGAAAGCGTCTTTGTAAAAGTGACATTTAGTTTCAGGCTGTCAAAATAATTTTCATTATTTTAGTTTGCATTGAGAAGAGTGCTTCCAGTTATTAGCCTGCAAACTCTCCCAGCAATATCAAAGTCACTCTATGTTCTCTATGACTCATATGTGCTATTAGTAATAAACAAACTTCTGGAAAAGTTTCCATTCTCTAGCAACCACATTACCCACGAATTAAATTCTAACCTGGAGGCTGCCCATACCCCGTGACTGCTGTAACCACTGCAGGCAGTGCAAAGCCTTCAGAGAGTGAAGCTGCACACGTGTGTGTCACAACTTTCATTGTGTAAGGCGTGCTGACTCCAGAAGTTAAACAACAACCTGTATGTAGCACCATTCTTAGGGATAAACGCAGCATAATTCTGGTACATTCTTCCTGTCTTTTGTGAAGGATGGGTTTGGGCAAGGAGCAGATATGCTGAGCAAAAAGGCATCTTTTCTAGTTATATTTTCACGTGGAAAATATGTTCAACATTAATGTAAAACAAAAGTTCATGGAATTTGACAATTCTTTCTCTTAAATACATTCAAGCTACACATTAATTCATATATAAAGCATAGCTGATACTGAAACGACAAGAGAATAAGGATTTTCAGGATCTCAACTGTGGACTCAGATTTACATCTTGCTTAAATTCAATTTGAAACAGCTAATGTGTATCTTTTTTTTTTTAAATCTGGACCCGTATCCCCTGAAGTTCCATGTAACTCCTCAGATGACTAAGCACTACACCTTATTAATAATTCTGATCAATGTAAGAAGGTGAGTTCAACACTATCAATGTTATAAATACCATCTGTGTCATGAATATTTGATTCAACATATATGCCTAACAAAACTCAGTTCTGACAAAACTATTTTCTATTGATGTGTGTGTGCTAACACAGTACCTGACAATCCAGTTTAAGAGTTCTGTAGGATTGGACATACAAAGAAGGTGAGATAGAGACCTGATATCTTCCATGTTACCATAATTTCATGGAAAAAAAACCCCTGACATCCCACTTGATGTATCAGCCCAGGAAAAATCCAAACCTAACACTCTACCCTATGACCCTAGTCATGTGATAAGGCTATTCACTGGTGCTTTTTTATTTCTTCCTGCAAACATTGCTGTCTTCCAGATCAGACAGCATCTGAGACAGATGAGGGGGGAAAAAGAGGGTAGGGGGACGCTCTCTGGTCTAGTAATTAGAGCAGTATTCAAAGGATGTGTCAGCTGTGTTCTGGACCCTGCCTCAGTGAATGATTAATTAATTATACAAAGTGGAATGGCACCAGAAGGACAAATTAAGCCTTGTGCATCTCTCTCCTCTAATTTTGTGGCAGCCAGGGAAATCTCTTGAGAGTGGAAAGTATGGGTAAAAATCCGCTCAGGCAAGGCAAGGGATTAAGCCTGATAATCCAACATACTTCTGTAAATCCTTTAACCACAGGCTGCTGGCTAAAATTAAGATCACAACTTCATTCTGCTGACCAAGAATTTTATCATCCATCTCCAAAATTACTTAGCAAGTCTGTGTCTAGTTCACAAGTGGTTTAAGACTATCAGAATCATACTTTGAAGAAAACACAACACTCTCCCTTCCTCTCTCTCCATCTCAGCAGATGTTCAATACCTGCCTGCACAGACTTCATGTTTGATACCAGCTATTTCACGTTATCTGTCTAATCCAACATCCATTGCTTCCACAATCTAAGGGAAAAAGAGCATTATCTCTATCCTACTTGTGTGAACACCTTCAGATTCAAGTCATACTTAGGTAAGTAGTTCCAACAAATGGCACTATCCAGGTACTTAAAATTAGTCACAGCACTTACAAAAAGATAAGGAACAGTCTTGTTTGATGTTATAAAATCCTTTGCTATTTACTGACTAAATAAGTTTATTTCTTCCTGGCAAAAAAGAAGCAAGAAATAGAAGCCAAAGTAAAAATTTTGCCAACAGAATCTCAAGGCATACTATATGAATTGCAAGTACAGTTGTTTGCAGGAAAGAGATGTGTCTACAACATCTGAGAACAGGGTCAAATATGGAAATGAATCTAGGGGCTGCTGGAAATTAGATGTCGTATACTTATGCTGGTATATGTCTGATACTTGCGTATCAGATGAGTATTTTTAAAAAATAGAAGAAAGATTTTATATTAATAGATCTGTGTTATGTCACTGTGTTTCATCACTATTTTTAATATTCTTTGTAAGTTATATTTCTCCAGAAGTTACATGCCATAGTTTATACACCAGTGTTGAACAGTATCTTGCAATGCATATATCAGGCTGTTTAGCTGCATCAAAGTAAGGTCTCTCAAGCTCATAAAATCTTTCTAAGACTTTAATGTATAAAGACATTATTTTTATTTGTGCATTTCATTACTAGTCTTGTGATTTTTATGAATTTTGGAAAATTAGTTATCCTTCTATTCACTCAGATTTAACCAGATAGAAAAAGTTTTAAAACAATGTTCATTTTATAGGACACAATGTTGGCTATTTTATCTTTCTGTGGTTTGTTTCCACAAAACACCTCCCATGAAGGAAAGTAGTATTATTTCACAATAAGTTATAAGAATAAGCTTCCTATTATTTAATTTATAAATATTTTTTAATATTTAGTACTTTTAATAATTATAAGTAGTTGGTGCACTCAGGCCTTCATATGAGATAACCTATTAACATATAGTTTATTTCCTCCAAAAGTCTTTTCAGAGTTTGTAGTAGTTTTCCCTTCCTTTATGCTTTCAGTGGAGCTGAACTGAGCAAGGTTTTTTGTTGACAGCTTCCTCTCTTGCTTAGCAGCACTATTGATGGTTTCAGCAGAGCTGCCAACACAGCCCTGGGAACGGCAGTTCCTGGTTAATTAGTGCAGTGGAGCACAAACATTTTTCCCATCACATGGTACATAAATCAGCACTGTGGAGGAGTGAAATGGTACCTACAGAAGTCAGAAGTTTAGCACATTTCTTATCACTTGAAAATAAGATGAGACATTCAGGTCTGCTCTTCAAAACAATGTGTAAATAGGAATGTCCTATGCTATGCATGCATACTCTTTTTTTCTCATATATGCACCAAATTCGTCAAGCTACACAGCTGACAG
This sequence comes from Platysteira castanea, assembly GCA_013397175.1. Classification (NCBI taxonomy): domain Eukaryota; kingdom Metazoa; phylum Chordata; class Aves; order Passeriformes; genus Platysteira; species Platysteira castanea. The sequence continues at coordinate 62,647 of VYXC01003790.1, read as the reverse complement.
AGCTCTTCCTAAAGTTATACAGGGAGTGGTGCTGGAGGTCCTGGCATAAGATACACAAATAAGACTGAAAGCAATGTCAACATATTTCTGGTAATGAGTATTATGTGACACTGCAAAGAGAACAGTATTTTATCTCTGTTTCATTATCACTGCTCTAGTCCTCTCCCTAACAGCTTAATACCACTCCTTATTTTTCACAGCAATACCTCTCACAATGTCTACTTGAAGTGGCAATCACATGCCAGAAATCCACTCTTCAGACAAGTTGGAGCAGTACATGGATCCACTCAAGCCCTGACTTTGACCTCAAGTGTTTTTCATTCCACATATTCTTCCTTTCCTCAATTTGTCAGTAGACGCAAGTGTCTTACCAAATCCATCAAGGTACCTCACCAATGAACTGACTTGCTACTCCTTCACTGTTACAACTGTTTCCTCTTACTCCTGTATTTCCTTTCAGTTTCGGTCATTTTCCTTCATATTAGTCCTCTGAAAATGCTCACTTGATTAGTGTCACAAGGCCTCTTTGGACAGGTGAGTCATCAAAACCTCGGACCAAGTTCAGAGCTCCCTAGGTTCTTACCAGTAATCCCTTCTGTTCTGTGCATGGCCAATTTTGCCTCAGCTTTTAATTATTTCACCTGACCAAACTCTTACTGGAACTACTGAAGTATTAATTCTTCTACTCTCTGCCACAATAATTCTGAGTTTTATTTTCCTTTTCCTGTGCTCTTCACAGGACTTCATGGAAAGGAAATGTATATCAATGTCTAGAAGAAAGGAAGTAACTGGAACTGACTACAGTATATCAGGAACAATACACCTATATTATATAAAGATTGTGATTTCCCTTTCCTAAGATACTTTTGTGAATGGAAGTCAAACATGTGCTGACCTTTTTTACTATTACATCACTCAAAAAACACATCTGCTGCGCTGTCTGCAATCATCACAAAGGGGTTTTGTTATGTTTTTTAAACACAGACAATATAACACACATTTTCCTTAACCTCTTCTAAGCATGTTTTGCATGGAAATATTAACTCAGCCTGAGGAAAACACTAAATGCAGAATTTTTCAGACTACTATGCAAAAGTTCACAGACCTGTAAAGTAAGTTCCCAACAAACAAGGTGGGAGAAATTTTGCCATCTGCATCACTCCCATTCCTATGTAAAACAGTATTTAATTCACTAGCTGTTTCAGTTCCCCAAACAAGTCTTCCCACACAAATAAATTAAGGATTAGTGAGGATAATTATCAGGGGTACTATTTTTACAATTAACATATTAGCTGACCTGCACCCTTGTTTCCTGTGATATTTTCACAAATCACCATGTTAGCTCACATTTAAGACCCACGTACATTTCACAGTATCAGCACCTCATGACTTTGCTTTTACTTTATGTGCAAATACATTAAAGCTCAAGTACTTTTTACCCTGTATGTGAAAATACATGGATACAGAGGTGTCTCAGTAAAACAAGACTACCCTCCAAAAAGGAAGCTGAGTACCTCCTACTCTCCCACTAACATAGCACTTGGTCCTTGCTTTACTGTACAGACTTCTCAGTTTCCATTTTATACTACTTCAAGACAAGATTTTCTGTAGCCAGAGAGCACCCTGGATGCTGTTGATCTGACAAAGTTCTCTAGTGAAGAAACTCAGAAGAGAGCATTTGCTGTTTGTAAACAAACATCATGGATATTTCTATGCACTGACCCATCTGAAAATAACTGGAGCAATTAGAGCTATTTGCGTCCTGCAAACCAAATTACACAAGTAGTGGGTCTTTGACTACATAGAGTAAGGGATCAAGCTTCAGTGACTGAACTGATTCACAATTTCTGCCCAGGGAGGAAGACAAAAGGACCCTAACTCTATCAGAGACTGTGAGACAGATTTTCATCCTAGAAGAAAGATTATCCTTTTTCATTCATGGAGTCCTGTAACAGGCTGCACAACCATTTTTCCTGTGTATCTCACAGCATTTGTCCTTCTCAGGCTTCAAATCAAGATGTAATGCAGTGATATATTTCACATTCACTTTTAAATCTTTACCTGATCTCCTTTATGATGACAGACCAAAACCCAAGCTGAAGTGCATGGCTGAAAAGGGACCCCCTCTGCAGAACAGAAGGCAATGCTGATGGATTGCACAAAGCTCCTCAGAGGTTGCGTGCCCCCTCCCTCCCATTTCACTGCTTAGATTCCTTTGTTTGGTAAATAGGTCAGTGCTCAGAAGAACACCCCTCCAGGGCAGACTGCCTCACATAACCACAGCAGCCAACTATAAGGAAGACACTAACATGAGAGCAGCTGAACCACACAACTTCATGGGGCATGGAGAACTGAAATAAGGCACACTGACCAAGCAGTAAGGAGAGGGACTATAAGATTGACTGACAAGAGTCAGAAAAATATCATTATTTCCCATCTCAAAGCTCCAGTGATCATGACCCAGACTTTGACAGGCTCTATGAACATCTCACTGCCCAAAACCAGTGTCTTCAGAAGAAGATAAACAGGGGATGCTATGATCCTGGTCAGTGCAACAACCTCCACCTCATAACCAGACTGTAATGCAGTCTGGTTAACAGCTCTGCCCCATCCTTAACATTCTCTGTAGATATGTAACCCATGAATCCTTTCTTAGCTATACTGCCAAGGATGTCAGTTGTGTTTTTGAAGTGGTCTTTCCCGTAAGAAGTTGAGTGACGGTAACTGCAGTCTTAAAACAGCTTAAATACACCAACACCATTCAGAGAAGATGACAGATTCACTTTAATACCCCTCTCAGGTACACGGAGAAACTGAAACACCAAAAACATTATGAATTTAAGATCAAGACCTCATTCCTGTGCCTCAAAAACAAAATAAAAAAATGCTATTCAGTGGTAAAAAAAAATATGTTTTAAAGGGAACTGAAATCTAATGTCTGGCTTCAGATCAGAGACAACAGCTCAACAGGAAGCCCACTGGGTTGAAGATGACAACTGTACAAAGGAAGTCTCTTTCCCAACACATTTTCCCAGATCCTTTGTTGCTTGGGGAAAAAAACAGTATCCTGTACCTTGCCCAAACAAAGTCTTTATATGATCTTACAGTGGACATATAATTTGTTCCATGATTATAGATACTGAGTTAGGTTCCTCAGTTAGAGACTGGTAGGATTTAGAAGCCAAGGTACAGTGGCACACAAATGCAGCTGAACTGTTCATAGGGCCCACCTCATTAGAGAAGCCATCATTACTGCAGCTCACACAAATAAGCCAGATCTCTGCTGGCTCTGTACTTTGCAAGGATAGGAGTTTCTGTGCTAACATTTCACTTAAAACATTAAGGTTTCAAACCTTGAGCAAAGCTTCACTGATTTTGAGCTGAATCACTAGATATGTATGCAATACTGCAGGGAAGTTAGTGAGATGTACTGAAATATACAGACAAGCACCTGAACCAGCTCTGGAAAATGCAGTTGTGGGTCAGAAGAATTGCCTGTGATTCTCCTTTATTCAAATTATTTTAGCCAATTATTTAGTTAGATACAAAACAACCAACTGTGATGCTAACAAAAAAAGGAGGCCTACCATGAAATACATGAACTGCACACATAGGAAAGACTTATCCTGTTTGTACAGTAAAAATGGGGTTGTCATTTAAATGAGATACGCAGAATTCTCTACCAATAGGGGATTTCTGTGTTTCATAAACACCGACACTGGGTAGTTGAGAGGAATTAGCACTGTGCTGTGTAAAATACTGTGTACTGCTGTTAGCACATACATTTCTGGACTCTTGCAATACTGAAGACTTCTGGGTTTAAGGTGAACGGGAAAAATCAGTTTTCATATGCATGTATGGTAAAAGTGGGAACAGTATCAAAGTTCCAACTATCCTTCAAAAAGAGACAACAAGTCTCTTCAGACATACCGGAAAGAGTAGTAACCCTAGTTCAGCAGTTTTACAAAGAATTTTTGGAAAATATAATAGTGGAAAATTACTTCTGCCAAAATAGACTGACACGTGAGTTCCACAGGATGCCATCAAATCATATCACTGTATTACCTTCTGCTTTTGTGTAGATTGAGATGTTTCCATTTACCAAGCCAGCAAACAAGTATTGAGACCTATATGCTATGCTCATAACAGTTGATTTTTCAGGAGTGAAGAAGTGTTGAAGTCGAATTTTCTTTGAGCCTTGGCAACTTTTGTAAATAGAAATGCTATAGAAAGAAGCAAGAAAAAACAGACCTGTGAAATGCTTTACATAGTTCTCATTAGAATACGCAAAAGAGAAGTTTAGAATAAAATACTGGGGGGAAGAGGATTTTCTCCTACAATTCTTGACACTCAAGAATGTCTGCGTAGACAACTTGCAATTACTTAACATTGACATATGACAACACATTCATATTGCCTTGTCTGTAGAAACAGTTATTCAAAAAAGACACATAACAAAAATTCTGCTCAAAGTCCTTATTATGAGTCTATCTAAAACTTTTATTAGTTTAAAAAAATAAATTGTTATTACCTGGAGAACTAGGGAAAAGGAAAAAAAAACCACACTACCAGATGTCGCTTACACTTAAAATCTCCACAATTCCTGTTGATTGTTACCATGGGTATGTTAAGAATATTGTTAAGTCTGAAATTAAATTAAATTAAGTATTTCTAGAAATGGCATTTTCCTTGGAGAATTTTGTTCTCCTTCATTTATACTGCTTAGAAACACCTTCAAAAATCACATGTGGTTACACACTTATGCCCTCACTAACTATAACAAGGTCTGTTTGGTTACTGACCTGAACATGTAGCCTTGTTCTTTGATATAAATCAAGTGATGGCTCAGTAGGCCATCAGTTCAAAGAGAGCAAAGTAATTCATGTCAATAGTAAACAGCAATATTATTTATTCATGACACAAATCCTGCATAATATGACAGGGCAGAAGATTAATGGATTCCTCTTTGCCATTCTGAAAACTTTCCAGTACCTGAAGATTATGTTGTAATGTTACAAAAGTAACATTTATACTTTTCAGGTATGATGAACTAATCTGCTTTCATCAAAAAGATGCACTGCTTTAATTTCAATTACCACATGGTGTAATTTTAAATAATGTAGAGTGCATTGTTTCCTTGATTTAAGTGGAAAGGATACATTGAGGTCACTGGGATAACACTTGGATACTTTTTTAAAAAGTAAACATTTTCTTGGAAGTATCTCACACAATTTTGCTATAGAATAGCCAACTTAATCAATAAATCATACACATTACACCAAAAACAAAAATCACCTTCCTTCTTCCATGCCAAGGCAAATAGTAGGCACACTAGAAGTCTTTGTAAGAACACTTTCAGAGTCTGGAGCTTTGTTTTGCTCTTTCAGCTTCTCCTCCTCTGGTATGTAGACCATGCAGAGAATCCGTGATTCCACATTGAAGCACTCAATAACCTTGGGGCTCGAGCTTTGAAATGAGACTATTGCAATCTGGCCCATCTGATTAGTACAACTGCCAATCTGAATTGGAAAAAGGAAAATAAAAATATTTTTTATATTTTACGACTGATATATACGACTGATACCTGTCTCCAGGAAGATCAGGATGTACAAGAAGAAATGACTGGAATTTTAACTGAAGACTGCATTTCAAGTTATATATGCAAATATGAATTTTCACACAATTAGACATAGGAGAATAATTCAGCACAAATACAGGAGACGTCAAAACATTATATATACAAACTTGCCTAGTACACTCACAGAACAAATTATTTTTTTAAAGCAGGAATAATATCATGGCCTATTCTGATATCTGACTCAAATGTATATACATTACATAATGCAATTACTGTAAGTATCTGTGCAATATGCTATTTTAATAATCAGTGGTCTAAATTGTCTCAGGTTCTTTTTAAACAGGTAATATAGGTGAGACCTGTCCTTTGCACAGTAACAGGTCTACAGAGAAATGCTCTGTCCCAAAAGAAAGTCTTGTAAACTTGCTGATACAGTATCCTAAACTCCTCCCTGATCCAGAACTAAGTATCATCAACGTGTCCACAAACTTGTACATTTTATGGATCAGGGAGAAGTTAAAAAAAAAAAAAAACTACCCAAATACAGTACCTGTTTTTGTACAGTAACTCTTTCTGTTTATATGAAATAAAATAGGAAAGAGAAAGAAAGGATATTTTGTAGCAGTAGAAAGATTTAATTTGCATGTTGCAATGACTGTTTATAAATGGCAAAGATAAAAGGAAATTATACGGGTCTCCTTGAAAAAGACAACTAAGAAAAGCCATTTCTAACTTTTAATTCACAAGAGTTCCCTTAAAATTTCAGACTTGTAGTAACCAGAAAAGCTCCTGAAATCATTAACTTCCTTTTTATTTTTTCAAGAACAACTACTATCCACCTCATTTTTTTGCTAGACTACGTGCGTATCTGGGGTTGTAGCAATATGTGGAGTAGGTTTTTTTCCTATACAGATGTAAACAGATTATTTGTGGCTAAAACATTCTTAAAATATGAAAACAGACAGTAGGACAGCGTAAGCTCATATGGGTTTTAGCAGCAATTGTTACAAATTAGCACATAACTCCCTTCTGAATGAGCTCAGCACTTTGGAATTCATTCTGAGCTGCACTAATCACACACACTTAACTGACACCCTACAGAGGCCAGCAAGATCACATGGACAAATTACTAGCTAACCTTTTATCTTTAAACAAACAAACAAAGAGAAAAAACAACCAAACATTTATTTCATGTCTACACATTGCCGAGAGTCACAAAAAGCAATGGAAAGAAACAGGAGATAACCACTTTCAGATTTTAAAGATTACACTTACCCAAAGAAAACCATGTTCCGCAGCACAGGAATCTGACTCTGTTTCTCCGGCAAGGTATGGCTCAGGATTATAAGCAGCACATTCAATCTTCAAAGAGAGGAAAAGAGAGCTGTTAGCACATTAAAAAAACATGCCTGTTTCTGTTTTTTTTCAGTTTGTAATTAACTAAAGCATTTAAGGATATCAAAGAATCTCATAAGGCAAGGAGTCAGTTCAGTTCATCCAGCTTCCCATGGGCAGGGTCAGCTGCCCCGGTATTGTTCCTGACACATTCCTTATCCACCCTTACAGATGTTCAAGGCCAAAGACTAGAAATTCTCTTTTGCTGATCTGCTCAAATGCTTCATGACTTTTGTCAAGTTTTTTCAAGTCCCCAACCTGATGCCATCCTTGATGTAGTAATTAACCTGTTACCTCTCATCTCAGACACCAGGTATGTCTTTTTCTCTGCAGTGTCCTTTTACACATAATGCTGATACATGTCATGACCCTGCCTGAGACTCCTCTTCATTAGGCTAAATTGACATTATCACTTAATTACATATAATTTTTTTTTAAAAATTGCTTTTTCAATTTTTTTTATTTTAACTTATTACTGTCACTTTTTCAACTGACATCTCTCCAGCAGATGTATCAGTCTCATACGTATATTTGAGATTGCAGTTTTCTCACCTGAACACACTATTCTAGCAGAGCTGGTGGCAGCACTACACCATGGTTACCTCTTCAGAAGCTGCTTCTACACATCTCACTTATTACTGCTCTTTGTAACAATATTACAGTCCTAACCAGTCCTTACCTTGCTGGTCTACTAAAACTTAAGTTTAACAGACCTACTAAACCACCTCTTCCATCTGCATTTATGAAACTCCTAATTTCTCCCTGGGCATACCATGTGTCTGTCCTGCTGACTGTCACCCTTTTTATTTTTCTTTCCCCCCAGTCAAATTATTTCTCCAGGTCTCTTAGTCATTTTGAATGTTTATACTATCATCCCTCAGACCTCGACTCTCTCCCAGTCTCATGCCATCATGTTACTGTCAGTAAACTAATAACAATACACACTTTATCATGCAGCCCATTAAAAAAAACCCTGAAAGCAATACCAGAGTCAAGATCTATATTTAGGTCCCTCCCAACTCTAAAGATCATTCAAGCACCACGGATCTGAAAAAAAACATTTTTATGACCAGTCATGGATTTCTAATTTCCCTAATATCCACAGCAGTTTCCTAAAGCTTATGTAAACACTTCAAAATATATAAAAGCAATTCATAACTGTGTAGAGAATAAAAAGGTTTCTAATGAGGTGTGATACTACATTTTTACACCAGATTCTCTATAAGTCAAACTAATGTTCCCATCTTGGACATCAATGTCCTTGAGGTTATATTGTAGTACTAAAGACAATTCTGTTAGTATTAACTTAGGCAACTTCCCCATAGCCTGACAACATCATCTCCCAACAGTGAACAATTAAGAAAAAAAAAAAAAAAAAGAAACAAGTAGGCAGAAAAGTTAAGAGTTCTAAATCCCAAGTTTACTTAATTTTCCAAAATGCAAAGATTTTTACAAATCTCCTTAAAGTCAGCAGACATTATGAAGTGATTTGTCTTAGTAGAAAAAACATTAATTCAGCAAAGTAATCCACTATATACAGATAAAAAAATTGAAATCTATTGATGAGAAAAAGAGAAAAAGAAAACAGCTATCCATGCCAGTCTCAGCATGTCTCATTTGACACATGCTAAGCTATCTACTTGTGGTGATTTACAGTAGCTGTAACAATTAAATATATCACTAGTGAAAAATAAGACAGTCTGCATGCTGGATATTTCCCAGGCTCCTTGTTACCCTCTGTGTCACATCTTAATCAAAAATGATGATTTTTTCCATAGCTAAACCCTGGTCATTTAGCTCTCAATCTTGACAGAAGCCCAGGATGTAAACTTGCACTGGTGGCTCCCTACACCACTGGGCAGCCTGAGCAGCACATGAGAGCCAACAAACAGGATTAGCCAAGCAAAGGTTCTCTTCCCACCCTGAGCTGTGGCCTGAGACCCAAACTGCAGCTAAGGCTGCAGAAAACCACCAGTAATACTTAATTCATGTTTTCTAGTAATATCAAGGACTTGGGAGAAGCAGGCATGACACCTGGGCTCACACCCACATTACTTTAGGAGCTGCAAAACTGGCAAAGTTAGCGCCGGGCTGAGGCAAATACTGTCACACACTGCTTTCCTGAAGTGACCAAGGCAAAGATCATTACCCAGCTGTACAGGTGACAGACTTCCCCTTCTTTTCAAAATAAGAAGACTCTGTTTTAACATGATTACAAGAGTTGAGCCTGGGCCTTCACAGGTCCTGGCTTGCATTTTCAGGACTTACAAATGCCTAGGCTCTAAGGAAACATATACATAATTTAAGTTTCTGAAAAAAAATTAGATTAGCTGGTTATTTCACCAGTGGTGACTTTGGAGTCACTACAGAAAAAGCTGTTTAATAATACAAGCATGACTATGGTTGTATGGGAAATCAGAGTGTTTCAGTAGACTGGCTGCTCTGAAAACCAGTATCATAGGAAAAGATTGTCCTAGCAGTATCATCTATTTCTACTGCATTTTGAATCATCGCTTACTTTCCCCCAACATCTGGGCTTGTATACTCACATCTGGAGTGAAGCTGAGCGTCCCTCCTGTGTAGGCTGTTCTAGCAATGAGGACCTGCAGACTCACCTCTTTAAGCAGCATCCATGCAATGGTGTTAACTTAACACTGGGATTCTATCCACACATACACAATTTTATTTCCATTACTGTTTTTGCACAAGCCTTACTGACTGATGGTCAATAAGAAATCCTGTTGATACACAGGAAAAATAGCATCCAGCACTCTTCTTTTCCAGCTACTGGTTTAGTGTTGTACTTTTCATCATTAAAGTTAGTGATCAACAGGACTTCAAACTGACACATTACTTTAGGAAATGAACCATTAAGAACCATTAAGAATTTCTATGTCATTGTTCAGAATATGACATTTCACATAAGATTCCATAAAACATAATTTAACAAAAAATGAAAAATATTGTTCTCTGTGCACTAATAAAAATAAGAAATTTGAGGAGGATTTACCATAGTTACACCAGGGAAGGACAGCTTTCATGGAGATCAGATTCCTGCCCTTTGTAAGGTTATTTCTAAGCCCCAGTACATAAAATCTCAGTTCTGTTTACACTGAGTGATTCACTTACATATGAATGTCGTACTATGTAAAAATAAACATTATGCTTAGTACCTCAAAGATTGCAGCATTTTGCATTCCCGTGACTCTTCTGGACCTTTAATTGCTAATGATCTAAAACCAAGATAGCAACTCAAGAGAACTAACAGATTTGAACTAATAGATGTATTTACAATATGGTATTCTTTAGAAATTATATCACACAAAAAAACCTAACTGCAATCTCATATCAAAATTCCATTCACCTTAAACTCCTGTTGCTTCGCCATCATCACAGGCATGTGTCTAACAAGTAGAGGATGTTTCTCCTTTTTGATTTGATTCCCATCATCTTCTATGCAGAACCAACCTAACAGGTTATCCTCTGCTGTAATGGAAAGAACAGACAATAAACACTCCATGATCCTTTCACTGAATAATCACTTACACCTCTCTCCACAGGAACAGAAGAGAATTCTGTTAGGACTAGTCTATACAGATCAGGCTGTTCTTTTGCCATAGATGCATAAATGACAACATAAAACTGTGAGCATAAATTCAATCTAGTAGATTACATATATACTGATAATGCAAAAAAAGAACACCTTACATTAGCAAAACGTTAAGGGTAGTTTCTTAATGATGTTGTAAATTTAGTGTTGAAAGAGGAAAAGACACATCAAACCTCTCCTCAGACTCTAGGAAATCTGTTTGTTGAACAGCATTTCTCTACCTGTCTAAGTAACATCACTACCTATGATAACTGCTAGTTATCATAATTATAAGGATCCTCCTTCTGGAATGATGGAAACATCCATTCTCTCTTGTTTTTTGTTACTTTGCTTGTCTTCAGTGAGACATCACAAAAGCACTCTATTTTGACCTTGTGCTGGTGAAACTTGTTTTTGAGCAAGTTGAAGTTTCTCAACTTAGGCACTGAAAAATCTAAGTGTCTTTGGAAATCTATACCCCTGTGGAAGCATAGGAGACTAATAATATCACAGGACAGCATATTTTTTACTGCTCTAACTTAGATCCAGGTTTGTGTTGATTTACATACAACAATTAGTAAAGAATACCAGACTTCATTGTAATACTGAAAAAAATATATTCCTTCATAATGAACACCCCATTTTATCTACAATGTTATTACTTTGTAGTGATACACAATCACTACTACTTACTGTATTGTGATTTTAAAAATCTGCAGACAAATTTTCACCAAAAAAGAAAAATCATTCTCAAAAAAAAAAAAAAAAAAAAAAAAAAAAAAAAAAAAAATTACACTGTATGCTGAGAGCTATTTTAACTTGTTAGGAAATTTGAGTAACTAGGAATTACCAAGGGCCAGTTTAGCCATTTGTAAATTGTTGATCCAAGACTGTTTGATGGCAGGGGTAAATGTATTGAACACAGCTGTAAAGAAAGTTGGCCGCCCAGACCTGCAAAACAGAAGGAAAAAAAAAAAAAAGGCCACTATAAATGCATTGAGTATGAACATAGTCGTGACTATAAATGTTGAGCGAGATGAAATTTCATTATTTTCTAACACTTAGACAAAGACTCAGCTCTGATTTAAGTGTGCAGGCTATGATATGCCATATGCCCATCTTCCTACACTTTACATGAAATGTTGTGAGAGGAACACCCTCGCTGGTGAAGGAATACAACAGTGACTATTCCCTGTTAGCTGTCACTGCCACGGTTCCTCTCTTGCTTCTTGCACCCAGAACGCTGAGGAACGGGAGAAAAGCTACAGTGCTGCTCTCAAACATTAAAGCTCCCAGCATTATGGCATAAGAGCAAAAGTCAGGGGTTTACCATGGAGACAGAAGGGAGGGAAGAGCTACAGATTCCCAAATCCTCCCTTGCACATCTATACCTAATACACAAACCAATTTAGAAAATTTTTAATCAAGATTTCTACTGACTTGTCCTGTTTTCCTGGGAGTTGTAGCTGAATTCTACAGCGATCTGCCGCTCTGATTTCATCTTCTTTTTTCAAAATCAGTTTTTGTAAACCTGAGGTCCAGTCATGGGCTACAGATTGATTTAAGTTCTGAAAAATTAAAAAAACTAAGATTCAATGCCAGCCTACCAGCCTGCTGCAAATAGGATAATAAGGTGATCCCTGCATATAACAAACAAAGACACATGGGCTTCAATTAGACCGCATTTTATTCATGGATAATTTAGCCATATTTGTAAACACATATCAGAAATACCTGTAAAATATCTGCTCATGTATTTTATCTGAAGATTTTATCTCACATTGCTAAGTTTGATGATACACAAATGACATTCTCAAGCATTTGTCAGATTAAAAAATATAAATTTGTATCAGGTGTATGCACAAACCTTTTACTTTATTCCAGCATCCACAAATTCTGTTTCTAAAGAAGATCTTGCGAAAACATCTACAAATCATACTGAAAATATGCCTTTGTTCAAATTTCTGAGTCGAAATGTTTACAGAGCCGTCATGAAAGAAGTGTGGTCTAAACCTGTTTGAGCTGCTGAAACAATAACTCACTGCAAGGTGAGCGTTCTGTTGCAGAGAGTAAAAGCACACCTGGATGATACAAAGCATCAAGACTAACAAGTCGACAGAAGTACACACACTGTCCACCATCAGAATTCTATGACAACTTAAGTGTTTTTCAAAAATAAAGAAGCTGACCTCATTCCTCAGCTAAATTCTTGTAATTATATTACACACATCTACCTGAAAACAATGACTGAATTTTAAGTTTTCAAAGCATAGTTGGCTTTGACTGTCAGTGCAGGCAGAAAGCTTTTGAACATGGTAATGGGGGAATGTCTTAAGGTGTATCTATGCTATACATATTCCCAATTATGCAGATGAAATTCACCTTCTAACACTCATGAAGCTTTGTCCAAAATCACTGTTTCCACAAACTTCTTTCAGAGCACATATTTTCATAAAATGCTATGTTTTATTTAATACCTTGACTCTGAAGCCAAGATATGTCAAGAGAAACTCAGCTTTCATATATTCATATATATACACGCATATTTACTACCTGTGGTAGCAGGTAGGAGTTAAAAATTACACGTTACCATATATAAAATGTATAAAAAACCAAGCAAAAAAGTAATTGTTTGAAGTCTTAAGACTTCATTTGGTGTTAAGCACTATATTTGTTTGCCAGAATATAAGCTAAATCAAAGGGATGTGAACAAAGCTAAAGCAAAATACTTACAAAATTCTTCTGAAAATCCTTTTATATTTTTGTGATTTATACTCAGTTTTAAGTACAGTTTTCCCCAAAAAGCCAGGATTATGAGCTTGGATGGGGATTAAGAGCTTCCTCCAAACAACCATCCCCTTACTACCATGTCTAACTGCAAGAATCCAATTTCTTAACATCAAAATGTAATTCTGTTCCCATATAAGCTTATCAGCTACTGAACAAATGCAGACACTTGTAGTATCCACCCACACTTAAAAACAATAAAGAAAAATAAGATTAGAAGGACAACTGTAATCTACTTATAACACTTAACAGTAAATGCGTTACTGGAAGTAAAAATTATTCCACTTTTTGCAGAGAGAACTAAAGAATGTCTTGCACAGATCATAGGAGGAGGCAACTGTGCTACTTTACAACAAGAAAAAACTTGAAAAATAAATCCAACTTTGTTTTTTACCTGATAGTTTCCTTTAAGGCTGCTTATTAATTGACTAATTTGACCAAGTACATTCAAGTCATGTAAAAGGTTCTGCAGATCATGGTACAGTTGCCCTGGTCCCATATAGAGCTTATCTAAAATGAATAAAACCATAAGGTTATACATAATAAAAAGATGCAATTCTCAGTTGAACAAGGAAAGTATCACAAAGATAATATAAACATATGTTACATCTGAAAATCAGAGTGGTTTATTTCTACATATATCCTCAGTACTTCACTTTGTTGCTCCAGCTGCTTCATATGTCCCTGCAGACAGATAATTGTGAAATGCACCCCAGGAAATAATAGGCAGTAACATATATCACATACAGCCTTTGCACGTACTGGCATTACCATCAGCATTGCCTTTTCGATCATCTTATCATTGCCTTCTTAGCTACAAATAAGATTCAAGTTTGTTCACCTTGTATGATGGAGAGCACTACCTGTAGTTGTAATACCCCATACTAGAATTGTAAAAAAAATCAAAGCTTCACCAGCCCCAAAATCTCTTGCTGCCATGGAAGTTTGGTTTAGCACCAAACAACAGACTTGCTGTAACACATTAATTTAAGCATCTTTCCTGAAGGTTGTTTTTGGTTACATGACAAGCAAAAAAAAAAATTTGTAGATATTTCTATGATGGTTTAAAATTCAAAATTTGCTTTATTGATCATGAGACAGTTCTGGATCATATATCCATATCCTAACTACAACACAAGTCTGCAATTTCACTGAACCACTTGAAATTTTACTGCAATCATGCTTAAATCAAAAAAGGATCTGTTCTAATATCAGCAGAAAATCTGAACAGCAGCAGAAATACTTTATGCTAATCATCAATAAGTACAAAGGTTTATAAGGGAACAATAACTCAGAAAAACTCACTGATTTCTAGGATAAGGTGTCCATTTAAATGCATAAAGCTTGCAAACCCCTGCTAATATACTCTGACTACCACGATGCTAGGAGTGGAATGGCTATGTAATGCCTTTGGAAACAACATTCACTCTCCCATAAAAAACCCACCCTGACTCATACACAGTCACCATGTTTCCCTTTGGCTGAATGACAGGAACAGGACTGGATTATCTTTCCAGGAAACTCCTGCAGATTCTTCAGCTCATGCAGTGTAGAATATAAACTATGGATCCTTCATCCTTACCACAGCTTTGGAAGCCAGTCTGTGGGCAGCAAACATCCCTGGATCAGAAGGATTTCAATGGTGTGTTGGCAAGAACAAGAATCTAAATACAGTGCTGGCTAGTGGCTCTGCAGACAGATCAGGAGCACGGACACAAGCTGTGCCACCTGCTCTGGCTGCAGGGCAGAGGGTGCTGGGCTCAGCTCAGCTGCCACACACACCGCCAGCACCCCCAGTCCCTCCAGTCTGCTGCAGCGCCCGAGTACAAAACAAGATGTATCAAACCAAACACAAAGCTGTCCAAACAGCCTAAGTCAGAATAAACACGAAAAATAAACTTGTATGAAGCAATGCTACTTAAATCATTATTATTATTTTCAGTTAGGTAACAAAATAACTCTTTTCTAAAGACATTTTCTTCTTTGGAGGCATCGTACAGATAGAGGCCATCACAATGTTTTTCTTTAATGCAATTCATTGTATTCAGCTGGAAGTCTGCCTTAAACCCTGAAAAGCATAAAATTTCAAGCTCAAAGAAAATATTAATGGCTATTTTATTTCTGAATTCTCCACTTCGCTGCAGGAAAACGCAACATAAACCTGAAATATTACACATTCCCATAAAATTTCAAATTATTTTCTAGCCTTTATATATTCTGGTAAATTGGACCAATGAAATTATTTCTCTGCATAGCACTTGAGCACCAAACAGGGTAATGACTGCACTTTACTACTGTTTACCCATCCAGATAATAAACGCAACTATCATCCTCTTCTTTGCCTGCTCTGAATGTTAATTAAAAGAACAATTTAAAACCAACTTAGTCCATAAGAAAAGATAATTATATTTACTGTACACCATGAAAAGAAATGACTCCAAAGTAGATCTAAGAGAAAGAATTTTGAAATTATGGTCAGTTGAGTATGTTTGTAGTTTAGTTTCGAAAAAAAACGAAAAAAATTAAACACTTTTCTTGAACTTCAGACTCCATGCTTTCATTAAGCTGTATTTTCACTTTCTTCAATCCAAATATTTGAAAAATCTGTATCTGTAAAAATGTAAACACTTCTCTCCTTGTATCTGTCTTCTGCTAGCTTACACCTTTCTTCTTGCTAATGTCCACAATAATTGTAATTTGTTAAGTACCTGAATTACTAGTTCCTAGACACATCAAAATTGTTGATTTTGATGGGGCTACTTGCAAAGAAAGGAGCAGATCAGCGTCAACAGGAAATCTGGTGAAATCTAGCTAAAAGTCATGATAATGAGTCTGGCACTGTAAAGAACACAAATGGTATCATTCTTTCTCCAAGTTTCTCTACCAAAAGATAGGTTCTGCAAAAAAAAAAAAATTTTTTTAGACTGAACAGAAATAATTGTTTGATTAGTTGAGTTTTTGGCAGAAGTCCAGTCACCTGTCATTTATAAACTCTACTATTAAACAAACCAAACACCTGCCCTGAAAAAATTACTACAAATGTTTTTGTGGGTTTGAACCAATTAAAAAATTTACAACAATCAGGCTGTGAAAAGCCAAAATCTGTGAGGCTTCCCTTGTACAGGATGGATATTTTCACCCAAGTGAATTACATTATTCTTGAATTATAAAAGCCAGGGTCACTCCTTGTATATTGATAAAGATAGATACTAGAAATTTTGTTTATTATTGTTTGAAGAACAGATATTAATGCAACACATAAAAAGCAGCATCCAGGCAACTCCTAGATGCCGCAGGACTTCATGCCATAGTCTTCAACTGAGGCCCTAAAGCAAGCTTTAACTGCTTACACAGATGGACTTGCCCTGTGCAGCACATATATATCCACCATGCCTGATAATCCTCTTCTTGAAGCTTCAAATAATCTTAAAAATATCTTTGTTCCAGCCTTGGTAATAAGGTATAAATCTTGAATTTCATTCAGTAGTTGCCACCTGAGTCTCTTTTATCTGCATCATGCATATTTTATAAGCTATTAATAAGTCAAGATAAAAAGGATGCAATATGAACGTCAAAGCAAATAAACTAACCTGGCATCTGAAAGGCTGTCACACAGAAAAACCAAACAAAAGTAGTTTTAGGCTCATTCAGTAGAAGACCACATTCTTAGTACAGGAAAGGAAGCACAAAATCAAAACAGTAAATAATTAATGAGAGCCTGCTTCCATCCTCTGATGTTCTAGAAAAGAGAAATGGCGAATTTAAGAAGAAATTTTAATAGTCAAGAACTAGATCAATAGGCATGAGTAATATCAGTGTTTCATGGAGGTCCTTAGTGGGCACAAACCGACACAGAAAAATAAGGCTTCAGAGATCAACAACGATGTAGATTCATCAGCAGCGAGTTCTCCAAAAACTGATCACTTGGATTGTGTCTGGATAAAGAGTTACAAGTTACAGCAAACTCATCTCTCAACTGGGTCCTATGAGGGTTACTCACAATGTCTTTTAAAATAGAATTAGATTCTCAGTGCTTAACCAAACATTGATTACCAGTTGATCCTGCGAATCCTCTGATCCAAGGTTTTTTCTTGAGTGGAGGAGGTGGGGGAGAACACTGCTCTGTTCATCAGATGTTTCTCAGTTCACAGTTACAGACAGGCTGCTTCAGCCCACACATTTTCCCTGACCATTCAATTGCTGGCTATTTTGGGGTGGGTGTTTACTCTTTCTTTATCCACAGAGAGTGCACTGAAAAACTCTTGGCTTCCCTCCAAAGCAGATACATGGGCAGTTTCTTTTGTACTGTGAAATGTTCCGCAAATGATAAAGCCATTCCCTTCTCATTTCTAAGCCACTCTTGCTAACGATCAAGCTCTAAAACAACTTATTTTTCCTACTGGAAAAAAAACCTTCATGGTTTTATGGAATTCTCTCCCCAGCTCTACACATCCTATGTGCTACAGAGTGTGCCTGGGCAGGAGAGAAGGCAGCATGCTGTAACTAATAACCATATATGTGGCTTCAAAGGCAACATTTTGCATTCCACCTACAGATCAAGGGTGAAATCTTGGCCACATGTAAGCTAGCAAGAATTTTTTTCATCAACTCCTTTGTTGCTAAGATTTTACCAGAGGAATTCATGCCTCCCTGCAACAGGCAGGTTTACTGCCAACAACCAGTAATTCATGCAAAATACCCAATTCCTTGCTCAGCATTAAAATGAAATACACTCAAGGTTAAACAAGAAAACAGAACCACAACTTGGGAAGAAAGGAGGTGAAAGTTTAAATTGATTTTGCTGCTATGTAAAATTGTGGACAAGATTCTGCTTTTATAAAATTTATTCTTAGGCCAAGATACATTTGAGTATAATACTAAACATTTGTTTTGCCTGCTTGTTTCCCAGTGTTACTCTCAGCACCACAGCTTCTAATTCATCTGTTTTGCCTGGTTTGAAGAAATTTTTATAATTGAAACAGAAGCAATTTTAGCCGATTTATAACGCAGGCATTTTCAAAGCTTGCAGGAAACTCCCTGGGTGTAGTTAAAGTCAGTTTAACTTGGTTCAGGCAAAAGTAGAATTTGGAAGGTTGTGAATAAATACACACATGCAAAAGAAGTGTCAGTGTGCTCGTGCCTGGGCAGAGGAGGAGGATTCCCACCTCTGGCAGAAGGCTGAATTGCTGGGGAGCACAGCCAGCAGCTACAGCTCTCCCCCTGCTCAGCAGTAGCTGCTTTAATAGGTGCTGGCACAGCAGCTGCTCCCTTGGGATTGCTGTCCATCCGGGTCTCCTAAATTTCCAATTTTCAGGGGCACTTCAGTCATATTGGTTATTATAATCCTGAACTGATCACACCCTATTCTTCCCTTCTAAGAATTACAAAGGGACAGATTTATTTTCCATGGTGATTTGTTACCTGCAGACATTTTGTACTAGCTCTTCCTGTGTGTTCTGATTCCCATTTGTAAATTACTATTTCACCACAGATTTATGCTACTAAAGACAGAGTAGATGCAATCACCCATAATTTAAACATCTATTGTTGGGCACACAAACATAATGGCTTGGCTGGTCCCTTCCCATACTAAACTCCTGTTTATTTCCAATTAGAAGGATTTTTTCAAGTAATACTAATTCATAAATCCAAATGTCACACAAATGAAATAAAAGCCTCAGTCAATATACTCTTAATATTGCAACTATTTTTGCAAACATTTCTGTATTGTCCATCATGTTGAAACAAAATATTGTTAATAGACAGACTGCTGGGTGTCTCTTTTACTGCAAAGTAACTAATATTGACAACATCTGCCTTGAGTATAATCATAGTAATGACCTTTTCTTCACATGGTTCAAAACCACAATACATCAATATAAACTGCTTTCAGAAAAGGTATATTGAAATGAAGTGCAAACTGATGCATCAGGAAAATTCAAGGTCCTTATAAAGATTACTTTGCTTCTGAGAGACACAGAGCCCTGAAGTCAGACTGGTGTTGCACAAAATGGAAGATCATGAATGCTCACAGGCAAAAACCACAACTGAATCGAGAAAGGCTCTTTTCCCGATTACAGCTCCAGTGTTACAGAGGGGTAACACAAAATTAATGATATGCTCAAGGAACATGCCAGATTGGAAGACCACTCTGAAAGGTTGGTATATCCCAAATTTGACTTGCCATTTGCAATCTGGTCTTCAAGGCTGAGCGCATTTGTATTGCTTCCTCCCACTAAGCCATCTGTGTGCATCCAGGCAGCACACTGAAACGTCAAGTGTTATGAAAGGAAGAGATTTGGAAAAGTTTCAATCCTCATCTAGAGCACAAAAATCACCTGGGATGGGGGAAGAAGTTACATATGTGGGAGGTAACTTTAAAAGCTGCTGTGTCTGAGGAAGGCTTAACAAACTGGTACTTGTATAGGATTACACACTTGGAACAAATAATAAAAAAACAGGCCCTTACACAATATTTCAACTACATTTAAACCTGAGTAGCTTGTACAGTGTTCTGGAAAGCAAAGCATCATGATACTAGATGAATTCTTGATCAGTTCATAATAAACTGGACTGATATCATGTCCATCTGGGTTCCCTAAATTTCCAATTTTCATGGGCACTTCAAGCATATTGGTTATTATAACCCTATGTTATACTGTAATAATTCTAATTATTATAAAAAAATACTAAACATTTGTTTTGCCTGCTTGTTTCCCAGTGTTACTCTCAGCACCACAGCTTCTAATTCATCTGTTTTGCCTGGTTTGAAGAAATTTTTATAATTGAAACAGAAGCAATTTTAGCTAATTTACACTCAGGCATTTTCAAAGCCTGCAGGAAACTCCCTGGGTGTGGTTAAAGTTAGTTTAATTTGGTTCAGGCAAAAGTAGAATTTGGAAGGGTGTGTGGAAGTTTATTTACATTAAACTATGATGATGCAGCAGTAATATATTTTAAATCATTTAGGTATAGACAGAACTGTTCAATTCTTTACATTTGGCTTTGATTGTCCTAGAAAAGTTTCATTGATTTTTTTTCCTCAAGTAATAATAGGCAGACAGCACCCCAATCTTAATTTATAATGCACACCTTTAGAAAGGACAAGAATGGAGATTGTGAGAGCCAATGTTGTATATGAAGTAAAACAGTTTCTTGTTCACTGAAGACCTTGGTAATTAATACAAAGAAGGAAAACCAGAAACCATTAATAAGGCCCAAAACGCAATTACTGCAGTTGAGGAATTCTTCCCCTATACTTGGTACTGAATCCTGCTCCTATAGATACTCTGGTACGCAAAACACATCAGTGCTTCACAGCTGCTCAGTAGAAGAGAATTTATCAAATACAAAAAAAAACATTCTCCTTTGACAGGTCTAGTGAAACTACTTTTCTTAGTACAAACAGAAAAGGAAATCTTTATGTGCCATTATTATATGCAAGCTATCTATTTCAGCAACTAATAAACAGAGTTTGCAAAAAGATTACGAATATTGGAAATACCAGAAACACTGTAATTCATTTAGCAGTTGATACTGATGTTACGTATTTAAGTATAATTTCCTTTCCCTTTACAAACTCCCTTGCCCCAGAACACCTAGCTTTCGCTAGAAGGCTGGTGATGAGGGTCCCCCTTCTGTACTAAAACTTTCTCTTGCACAGAACTTGAGAAATCCAAGCACCAAATATATACCAGAGGCACATCCATACCTCTGATATACATCCTCGCTGGAAATTTTGTATGAGCATTAAAGCCAGTAACAAAGCAGATGAGGTTTTGTTTTTAGACACTGAACTACCAACTTCCTGCACACTGTGGTTATGTAAGCAAAGTCCCTGTCAGCCCCCACAGCACCACCCTCCTCATATTTGTGTCTTTTCACTTGCTCACTCATGCTGCTCCTGTTTCCATAGACACACCAGAGAAGTATTTGGGCAGGTTTGGTTTTCTTGTTTCTCCTTTATGAGAGCATTTGAACACCCAATTGAAACTTGACTAAAATAGTAATGAAAAAAAAAGTCATACTGAGAATCCAAAATCCTGGCTTATGACCTAAACAAGTCCACAGGTCAATTTAAAGTACTTCACAGAACAGAAGACTTTCTG
The DNA here is from genome assembly GCA_013397175.1 of Platysteira castanea. Lineage (NCBI taxonomy): Eukaryota > Metazoa > Chordata > Aves > Passeriformes > Platysteira > Platysteira castanea. The sequence goes on along the minus strand of VYXC01003790.1, from coordinate 41,190 downwards.
CCGTCCCCTGGTTTGCTCTTTCACACTAAATCCAACTCATGATCTCCACAGCTGCATGCACCCAAAAAATCTGAGCCACCATAACTCAACTATGGATCTCCTGGGATTACACCACACTCTCAGGTCCAAACTACACAAGTTTTTGAGCAGCATCAGTCTCCAGGTTTGGAAATTTAAGCAAATGGGAAGTCAGGAATGATGTCAGAGAACAAGAGTTTAGTTGGCAGTCATCAATGAAAAGCTCAGCAGCTGCTTGCATACTCGATCTTTACAGTGTAACCCTAATTTAGGCTTAGTAACCTAGGGCAGAAAGAAGCAGCCCAAGCACACACATCATATTAAGTGATAAGCAATAAACCCCTTGAGGTTACTAGAATGCAAACTGCTCAATTCAGACACAGCATAAGCAAGGCTGATTTCCAATACAGTCAGGTCCCACAATCACCATAAAGAGCATTATCATACACATGAAATGACAATGTTCAGTCTAATCATACTTTTATCATGTAAGCACCTAAACATAATTTATGCTCTTAATTATCGAAACTGATAACCTGAGTCTCTGAAACTAACGTATTAAATTAACTGTTCTCACTCCCATGCAAGACAGGGGAGATCTTCAGTTCCTAAACCACAGAAGAACCAAATACCAGTACACAGAGTAGAGCTGGGAAACAAACCTCACAAGTCTCAACTCCGACAAAGTATTTTTAACATGGTTTACCTCCCTGTTAGCTGCTAATACCTTTCTCTCACTGGCGATTACATGAATGCTGAGACCTGTTGTGTCTAAACCAGTACACCTATCTTGCTCATTGTACCAGATCTGAATGCCAAAGAATTAGGTTGCACAAAAACTACCATCTACCCACAAAACTACTTATTCACACATCTTGAGGAACAGGAAGATAAAATCAACAGCTTGCAACTGCAAGCAGTGAGTAAGGTATTGAATTCATAGTGCTATACAATTTGTGAATAAAATTATGCAAAATTATGCAAAACCGCCAAGGAAATGTAAAGCCTCTGAGATAGTGAGAAGTAGTTCATACATTGAGAGCATGGCTAAGAGATTATATTAAGCTCCAGCTAATCCTGACTGCACAGGGAATTTCAGATATAAAAGACCATAAATATTTTTCCTGCTGACAGAAGCAGCTGTACTGTGTAAGAGATTAAAGCAGTAGGGAACATGAGGGAGAAACACCAGAGCCCTGATACACTCATTAGAGTGGACCGCACAGCCCAGCTCCCCAGTGTCACACTGGTAGGGACAAGGGTCAGGGGTCTTCCTGGACTATGTACTGACTGCAGTTCCTGGCTCTGTTCCCATGAGGAAGAAAAATGCTGTAAACAAAGACTTAAGAGTGAAAGAAAAGAAGTGCCATGGCCCTTTCTCTCCTAAGGCCCAAAGGGGAAGGCTGAGGACAGCAGGGACCTGGAAGCCCCTGCCCTCCTAAGGAAGGAGAGGGGTCACACAGGACATCTGGGATGCACCTGCACAGGCACAATGGGTGAAAGAGGAACTGGGTGCAGAAAGAGAAACACTGATACAAACAGGCAATGAAAGTACATGTGTGAAGGCATTTAAACAAAGTACTGCAGGGATTCCAAGATAAGTCTGCAGCAGTTGTAAACCGGCTGAGCTGCCAGAGGTTTACACTGGAGCTCCCACCAAACTATAACAATTCATGTGGAAATGGCACTGAGAGGAGCTCACCTCCCTCCTTCATACACATCAGCTTGGTTTCTATTAATTTTACAACTCTGTGTCATGATGTGGGTGAGACCCCTGGCAACACAGAACAAGGTTTATAGGAAGTGGATGACAAGTCCTATAATCACGATAAAAAATACAAAAGGCAAAGAGAAGAATCTCATCCTGCATGGGTGAGACAAACATGTAACATTTAAATTTATCCTTGCCTAATCCACAAGATAGAAACTTACATCTGCTTAACAAAGTGAACTATTTAGTATCACCCTATTTGCTCAGATGAACAGGCTTTTTGGCATTAGATTTATTTAAAATCTTTGGTGTTCGCAAGTGTATCAGTGACAATTTACATTTATGAACATATTGCATCTCCTTTAGTGCACAGTATTGTCTTCAATAACTTTAAAATAAAGACTTATATTATTAATCTTAATATATTCCACAGAGATGAAAGGTAGTTCAATCGGCAAGTCATGCCGCATCATTCTTTCTAAAATCTTATCACCAGTGCTGGAGCTGATATGCCACTTAATACTAGTTTTTGCTTACTATGGACATTGTATTATTCAACTGCTGAGCCTTAGAGGGATCATAAATGTGACTTTTTTTTTTCTTCCCCAATTCTGTATTTCTCATTAGACAAATCAGGAAAAAAACCAGCTCTAATGGCAATGGCTCTCAATGCAACAATCTCTGATTTTGAGAAGAGCTCCTGTTTCAATGAGCAAGATGTTGACAGAAACAAGTGCACACTGTAGCCCATCAAACATCCCTCCCTGTTTCCCTGGCAACACTCATAGGCCTACACAAAGTGACTGCATCAAGCACAAAAAAACTTGGAAGAGAGGAATCATTTCTGCACTTCAGCATCGTGTCACTACTATATTTGACAGTAAACAAACCCCACAGAGATCAAGAACACGATCGAGTGGAAACAGAGTACCCACAGAGATCAAGGACACGATCGAGTGGAAACAGAGTACAAATGTATCCCCGGCAGCCACGGCTCAGCAGTGCTGAGCTTTGCTCTCAGTTACAAACCATAAACCTATGAAAGAAAAAAATAACACTAAAATGCAGCCATAAGCATACTAACCTGGTTTTTGACTTCACTGTTTTCTTTGATGCTCATCACTGCATGGATATATAGTACAGATAGATCTGGCTCGTTTTCCCTTTCATCCTTTAGACATATGTCTCAAATTGATATTTCCTTGCTTAAGTAACTGTCTATGCTGTCTATGTCTCCTAATCAACCTGATCAGAGCAGAACACTGCTGACAGGCGCTGGTTTCCCACCCAGACATGGCAGGATGCTTAGCCCTCTCCCTTTGGTTTTACAGAGTCTCTCTAGTCTGGTCCTCTTAAACAAAAGTGCTGTGAAAACCTTCTCACTCACCCTTTTCATTCTTGGGGACCCGAGAACAGGCAGCTGGGGGTGGTTGCTGTTACTGTGGCACCAAACTGACATTTGCCTCAGCACAAACCACAATTCACAACCCATCAACAGTTTGCAAAAGTGCTGCAAACTCATAACATGTGCCAGACCTAAGAGAAACGAACTCTGGCCAGTTTATTTGACTTTTGTTCCTATGTTCCCATTTAAAAGGCAGAGAAATACACATATTCGTAGTGATTTTATGTATACATGGATGATTTGCAAGGCAAGGTTGACTTCTGATTCTTCTACAGGGGAAATAGTGAACTTTTTTGGTAAGAAGTTACAAATTTGCCTTTGACTATACTTTTTATATTTTTGGAAAGCTTATTTATAATATTTCATCGATATGACATATTAAAAGCAAGATGTATTCACTGCGCTTTCACTGATCCTCTTTTTTATCGTAAAAGTACCGGTAGCATTTAACTTTCTTGATGCCCTCTTTCCACATATTCATTCCAACTGGGAATCTGAAGAGGTCCCAGTCAACTGAAAGCTGGCAAACATTGCCCCAAGGCAAGAAGGATGACTGTGGTAGCTGCATGCCTGTCAGTCTCACTTCAGCGTCTGGTGAAGTTCAAGGGTTATTCTGGAGCTAGTGAAAAACATCTCAAGGACAACACAGTCATTGGTCCCAGTCAGAACAAGTTCATGAAGTTAAAGTCCCGTTTAAGAAACTTAATTTCCTTTTATGACAAAGTAACCCAAGTAGTTGATCAGGGAAGCCAGTTGATGTAAACTGTGGATTTCAGTAAAGCTATTTATCTGAGACCTCTCACAGGATCCTTCTGGACAAAATGTCCAGCACACAACTGGATAAACACATCATGTGATGGATGAGATGGATGAGAAACTGGCTCACAGGTCAGGCACAAAAGGTTCTTTATAGTGAACAGGGTGCTGACATCAGACTGCTGACCTGTCTCTAGTGGGGTTTCCCAGGGCTCCATTTTAGGCTCAGTTCTCTTCAATGTGTTCATAAACGACTCCAAGGAACACTAAGTAACTTTGCCAATGACTCCAAATTGGGAGGAGCTCTCAACTCTCTTGCTGGCAGAGATACCTTGTAGAGAAACCTTGACAAATTACAGGGCTGGGCAATCACCAACCACAGGAAGTTTAACAAGGGCAAGTGCTGGATTCTGCTCCTGGGACAGGGCACCTCCAGATGTACAGATAGACTGAGCAGAGACACCAGAGAGCAGTCACATGGAAAGAGATCTGGGGATCCTGGTCAATGGCAAGTTGAGTATGGGTCAGCACTACCCAGGCAGCCAGGAGGGCCAAGCGTGTCCTGGGGGGCATCAGGCACAGCACTGCCAGCCAGATGAGGAAGGGGGATTTCTTACACAAGTACACAGGTCTCTCACACAAGTAAATCAAAACCAAGAATATACAACTTTCTGTTCACACTGAAAATATTCCTCTCTTCCTATATTCAATTTTTCCATACTATGAATGTATCTGTGCTTCTGCACATGGGCTAACTGGGGTGAAGAGAACAGCAACAGCCTACCAGAAACAACACATGGATGTACTAGGGAGAAAACTCTATCTTGCATATTTCTGCCAACAGTTCTACAGAAGAAAATTAACACATCACGCTTTTGGCACACATAATTAAATAACTGCTTCTACAAAAACTGTCCATTTGGGATGCCAGAGAGTCATACAGACTTTCAAGCAAGTCTAATACATGAAACAGGATTTTGACTAATTTGCTGAGAGAAATGTGATCTGATAAACATGCTGTTTTTTCCTGAAGACTGAGAATGTGAAATGTTTAGTGGTTATTATTGCAGAAAGCAAACACAAGTGGTAATTGTATTCCACTGGGAAACAATATTAGAATCATACAAATAAAGGACTCTGCCAAACAGCTGAGACTTCAATCCATCTTCATAACTAAAAGAATTCAGTCTACTGTTGGTGCTAGGGGACAACAACAGGAACAAGGGAAGAGCACATCAAGGATGGGGCAGTATAGCAGAATACACTCTAGGAAAATTTTCCTGCTTTCCCCCACACACCCTCAGGCCACACAGTTTCTCCCAAAATACAAAGGGCTTAAAACAAAACAAAACAAAAAAAGACACGAACTTAACAGCCCCTAAACATATTCTCCTCTAGAATTCAGAGACAAAAGACTGCTACACAAAGCTCAATGGGGTAGAAAACTGCCCATCGATGATTTTGCCAAGTGAAAACCAAGTTCACAAAGCCCTTACTTTTCATCTTAGAACAGTACTAAAGCATGCCTTTAACTTAGACATACTCATAAAACCTTTCAACCTTTCAGCTGCATATTACAGACTGTACAAGATTAATTCAAATTCAGCTATTAATTCAGTACCCAAAGTAAAGTTTGCATCTTTAAGCTATACTGCCTTTTCTTACAGCATCATAGAAAACGGGAAGCACCAATTGTATTTAGTCAAGAATAAACAGCAAGATACTATTGTGATGGCTACCTCCTCACAGGAAAGGTTTTGGTAGAGAAAAAAGTGCCATGATAAGGGGAAATGTAACTAATAAGCAGTAATCCTCACAAGAACACATCCTGAATCCGTCGAGAATCCTTGCTAATCATAGTAATGTCAGAATACCAACCTTGTAGGAGTCAAGTATTCAATCTGGCATGTGGCAGATACAAACCAACTTTTCTCAGTCTTCCAGAAATGCAAGAGGTAATCCCTCTACTACTTCATGATTTTACACAGAATCACCATTATTCTGCACCTCTTCAGTACCCACAAACTGGATAAGTAAGATGATAATCAGGTCTGAGAAATGGTTTTATGTCTCAGGATTTTGCTTGCAGCATTCCAAACTGCTCTTGATCACTAGATTTTATTAATACCACATACTATGAGGCCACTGGGATTTCATGGTATACTTTGAAAACAGAGGGACACATAATTTTATGATGACTGCAAAGATACGAAGTTTCAAGCAGAGTAGATAATATTTCTCTGATAGCACTTTGCAACTTGTAGTAAACACCCAGTAGTCTCAGCAATGATGTGATACTATATATTAAAGATCATGTCATCAACTATAAAATGCAGCAACTTGGTGAGGGCAAATAAAAAGCAACACTGAACCAGTGCACAGTCTCACCAGACTTTCCCTCTGCAGGAAGGCTGTACTTTCTGAGCTTCTGTAATCTTTAGCAGCAAACTTAAACTGGAACTAAGGAGACAACTCTACAGAACAAGTAACACAATTAGGTGTGTATTCATACTTGTCTATAAAGGCCAGTTCAAACAACTCTGCATTCAGAGTAGCAGCTAGAGCAAACACAGTAGTATACGCAAAAAGCAAGGCCATGCTGTTCCTCTTTCATGATTGTTTATATTCAATTTAGTTGGATAATTTGGCAGAAAAGTTTGATTAAACCTGAGGGAAGATTTTTTCAGTATACTCAGTATCTTTCAAATCCTTTTTATTTCTTATCTTTTCATCCTTTTTATTAGAAGACTGAATTAATATAACAGGGTTTACCAAGACAAAAATTAGTTCAGCTCACATTTTACCTACTGAGTACTATTTAACCTGAAGGTTGATTTACAATTGATGTACAAAGCCATTTCCTTTTTTTTTGTGATATTGTCTGTTGCCCTGGGTTTTTGCTGAAGCTTTGTTTTTCTGTAAGCCTTCTGTTTTTAACCTTGGAGTCAGATATTTTTCTCACACAGTTATGTAAATAAAGCCGATGTTTACTTAAGTATTGGAATGTGTATAAGAATAACGTAGTGTCAATAAACCGGAGTCATTTACTTCTTTCTGCTAAACCTGGCAAGTGTAAGAGCATCTTTATTGTGTCTCCTCGGACACAATTGTCACCAAACATGATGAAGCTGAAAAACCTCAAAAGACAGGAGGCTCAAGTAAGTTCTACAGGACTGTTTGGTCAGGAGTTTTTGTTTCTCCCCTCATGCTTTTCTTCCCCATCTGACCTTGCTGACATGCAAAGATTTGGTCTTATCAGCTGTGAAACTGCTGCACAAAATCATAGTAGGAATATTCAACAATCTGTTCCTCTCACACTTACCTACAAAAGGGACCCCCAATTCTAAAAAATACTCTTCTTTATATAGTCCTCTCAGGGTTATGCATACAGCAGCTGGTAAGTTGTAAGATAAAGGCTTTAATCTCATTCTCTAAGTCCATTAATGCTTAAAAGGAATTACAAGAATTAAGTCATCCTTGAAATAAAGATGTAAGTGCCCATAAAGTTTTCTGTAGCTATTTACAAAGGGAGGAGCAAGAAGACCTGACAAGAACCACCCCGGAGAAAACAGGGGGTAGTAAATTCTACACTCTGATGGTGTAGCATTTATGTGTCCTTATAGCACAACTGTGGGAAAATTCATGAAGCCAAGGGTGCAATATTAAATAAATGTACTGCGAAATAATGCCTAGAGCTAGCACTGAAATCCATGTGAATTATAATCCATGAACAGGAATCAAATTACAATCTAGAGATATTAAGTGCATTTAATATTACAATATTTAGGCAAAAAACAGGATATAAAAATAAATCCTTAGGTATGAAAGCCTAGCTAACAAGTAAAGTCTTAAAATTCATACATCTCTTGAGGGCAGTTGGCAGACTTGTAGGGTGGATTAACTAGCACAGAAGAATTTGCAAACTTCAGAGCTTAAGGTCCTTTTCGGAGAGAGGCTTGGAGGAAACTGCCTATTAACATCTCATTTCAAAAACATTCATTAAGGTGTTTTTCTGAAGCACTAGGTTGAAGGGCAAGATACCATGGGCTTGAGAGAAGTGAGTAAATTCTACCCTGCAATAATCACTGGTGTCCAGACTCTTAATCACAGCAACAGGGTGGCTTGGTCATCTTTATTGAGAGAAGCTTTTTTGCTTTAACTATGGGATAAAGAATATAGGCAGAACCAACTACAGTGGGACCTCTGGTGCACCACACCAAACCCACATTTTTGCATGCCTACACGCTCTCGTGCTTTGGAACTCTTTACTCATTCATGCATAAAATTCCAAACGACAACAAATACAAGTAATTCATGTTGCAAGGCAGGAGCCTGGCTGTCACTTTATGGATTCTCAGTTTCCAAAGAAAGAGGCTCTACTACTCTTCATGTTACAGAAATCTTCATGCACAAAATGCTTTCCTTTGTTTTCAGTAACCCATTGAATTTCAAATATGGATTTTAACAAAGTAGTCTGCAAAAGTCAGTAACTCCTGTCACTTACTTGGCTTAGAGCTAATGATGACATTTTCAGCAGAGTGCTGGGGTGGGAACCTGCAGTTCTCTCCTTGGCTCTCACTGCTGCCATACTCTATGACGTCCACTTGTCCCAGCGGTACGCTCCACTTCAATAAATACCTCTGGCCAGTTGTCATGGTGCCACTGCTTTCATAGGAAGAGCTGGAAGATGTACAAATTATTACTGTGACAAGCAACTGTGTTTCATGGCATGTTATTTATTATTTTAGCTTCTAAAATCTGCCGTTTATCAGCTTGACTACAGTGCACAACTTGAAAGAAATACATCAGGCTGACTTTTGTGACTGACCTTTCTTGGCAAGCAAAGAGCAGCCACGCAGGTGCAGATAATCTTGTCTACAAACACAACAGGACTGCCAACAACAGTCCTTACATTTCTATAGCAAAACATAAATGACCATCTTTTAAGATGAATGTGCATTTTGAAATCCTAATACAAGTGTTTGGGATTATACTTTGGCTCCACATTTTCCTTACTTTTTTTTTAACACTTCTTTTGGGCCCTAACTGCTGTGTTTAGGGAAGTATGGATGACGAGACCTTTGAATGACTGCTGGCAACAGGAAGGACAACATAATCTCCAAAGGGCTGACAAGCCAACATTTCTGCCAAGCCCCACAGCCCAGACTGCTCTGTACAGCAGACCTCTGCAACTGCTGTGGCCTCCAAGAGTAATCGTGCCTGAGCTGCTGCTAAAGAAGTGTGTATCACAACAGGCATTTCAGAGGAAAGAGCACACTGAGGAAGCTCATTAGGAATAGAAATGACATTAATACTAATTTTACTTTGTTTCCTTCATTCCCTTATTCCCATTCAAGCACATGTAACAAACATTTACATATAAAGGACAAAATGCCCTTATAAAGGACAAAAGAGACATTAAAGTGAACAAAAAGGCTTTACTTCACAGAAAGCATGACTGAAATCCAGAAGCCAAATGCTTGAGAGAAATCAGCAAAACGTATTTATTAAGAACTGTAACTAAATGCTGAATTTCAGCTAGTCAGATACCTATTTGCCACACAGACTTTTGTTTCAATGAAGAAGCAAGTATGAACACGGAACACAACTGCCACAACTTAAGTTAATATTTATAAATTCTTGACCTAGCTCAGAAGAAACACAAAAAACTAGGCAGGACACAGTTGTACAGTCATTAGGAATAGCACCCACCCCACCCAACTGCTGTTACTTCAGAGTTAGACCACCAGCTCACACTGCTCATCTAGACTGGATGCGAAGAAAGACCTGTGGGTCATGTCATCTATAAAAATACCTATGTTTTGCAAACCAGGATCACTCAAATGTCCCAAGTGCCTAGGGACCACTAGTTACAGATAAATTTTCTATAGCTTGAAAAAGATACATACTTTTACAGAGGACATGACCCTCAGAGGATCAAACACTTGGCATGATCATGAACTTTTCACATGGAAAACAAAACCAGACTGCACTTTGCTGCTTCAAGTACAAATACAGAAAACCCAAGACTTTACTGGCATGAAAGAAGATCAAATATGAATAGTTAAACACAATATCCAAGTGTTACTAAGAAACTAAAGAATATGTAAAGGCAAGGATCACAGGATAATTGACAGGAGAGTGTTCATTTTCTGAAGTGTAGTTATTACATGGCACTTCTCACTCACTAATATGAGACCAAGCAATCACACACTTAGAAATATATGTACAGGATTCATACCTCAGTGATGAATTAAGGTATCAATTCATATTATGCTTAAGAAAAGCTGTTCTTGGAAGATTTTAATGATCCATATATTCTTTGTCAGAATGTGCCATCACATAAAGCGATTTATGATACAAGCAACATATGAACGTGAACACAACCTCGGCATACACAGACATGTGGTAACATTAATAATTACAGCAAACAAAAGCACAGAAGGAACTATGAAAAAATGCTTCTTTCAAAGCACTTCACCTTTAATCCTTCAATGTTTGGTCTCAGAGATAACCTTTCCCCATCTGGAACATTTTTAGCCCCTTCCAGGTTTGTTCTGGCAACCTGCATTAACTTTATGGGGGTTTTTTTGTTTATTTGTTGGGGGTTTTTAGTTTTGCAGAGGGTGGGATTTAATTTAAAAATTTTGTCAAGTTACAAATCTGTGTGTGTTACAGTCTAAATTTACGGAAGAAGAGAAAAAAGTCTTACCTTGGCATGCCTGTATTCCACTAAATACTAATACACAGCAATAACTAGACACTACAGAGCATTTCTAGCTGTAATCTTCAACTGCTACAATTTTCTTACAAATTTACTCTAGAACTTTCAAATATCAGCCAGCAATTTAGAGGGCTATAGCAAAGTTAGTCATCCATTTATTATGACTACTCCTAGAAATCAATAGCCAAAGTAAATACAACAATACAAAAACAATTCAGTAAGTGTCATTTTTTTCAGCTGAAGTTCAAATGATCATCTAAAAAATATAAATTAAATCTTACCGAATATTTACTGTTGCACACATCAGCACATCATTTAACATGAAAAGTCGCCGTTCTTTGGTTTTGATAATTTCTCCTTTGTCATTATAAACTGTCTCAACCATATCATCAGTCCGTATGAGGTACCTGTTCCCACTGCTGAGTAGCTGGATTTTGAAAACAATCAGCATTGTATATTACACACTGTACATCCAACATCCGGCGTACAAAAAACAAAACCAATGGGTTATTACTTGCCATCCTAGTACAAGTGATTGCAGGTGGATTTGCCAAGGGAATTAGGTCTCTTTATTAGTCTGCTTTTCATTTAGAGAAACAGTAACTTCTGCTGTCACCAATGTGGACTGAAGCATCTTAATGCAGACCACGGTTGCTCTGGGAATCTTCCACATTGATAAAGGTTTCTTGGCAAAAAAAATTTCTGTGATTTCCTTCTCTTCTCCCTTCTTTCCTAGTCCACTGAAGACCTACACATGATTCCAGCTGTCCAAAGTGGGAGGCCAGAGCATGAGGAGGAAGTGTGCTCAGCCTGCTCTGCCCCCCGCGCTCACACAGCTGAGGAACACAGCTGGCAGGGTGCCACAGACTGTGGAGAAGATGACATGTCCAAGAGATTCATGGCACGTAAATTGCTCCTGACATTTGCCTTCAAGGGCTGAGGATCAGCACTGAACTAATCCCTTACATGTCAAACACACCTTCATAGTGTCCTACAGAACAGAACTGTCCATAACTCACTAATTTTCTAATCAACCATCTCCTTCACCACCTATTTTCACCCTGGCTGGGTGAAATTGTTGAACTGTTTTGTTGAATTGTTTCAAAACTGTATATGCAAATATACAGGCCCAGGAGGGCCAACTGTGTCCTGGGGGGCATCAGGCACAGCATCTCCGCCCAGGCAAGCAAGGGGATTGTCCCCTCTGCTCTGCACTGGCCTCACTTGAATATTGTGTGCAGTTTTGGGTGCCACATGTAAGAAAGATCTTAAGCTATTAGAGAGTGGCAAAAGGAGGGCCTAAAGGATGGTGAGGGGCCTTGAGGAGAAGCCGCAGAAGGAGTAACTGAGGTCATCTGGTCTGTTCAGCCTGGAGGAGAGGAGACTGAGGAGAGACCTCACTGCAGTTACAACTTCCTTGTGAGGGGAGGGTTCTTCACCCAGAGGGTGTTTGGGCACTGGAACAGGCTCCCCAGGGTAGTGGTCACAGCCCCAAGTCTGATAGAGTTCATGAAGCATTTGGACAATATTCTCAGGCACTTGGTGTGACTCGGGGGTGGTCTTGTGCAGAGACACAAGTTGGACTCTATGATCTGTGTGGGTCCCTTCCAACTTGGCTGATTCTGTGGTATTAACACACAAAGCCTGCAGGACCCTGTGAGATTTGGAGTGACTACCCATGTATATATCAATGCATCCCCCACTGCATAACACACAAAATCCTCCAGTCAATTTCAAACGACAAAAGGAAACCTGGGCCACCTCCTCAAAAGCGCATTCTGTGTCTTGGAACTATTTGCAGGCGATTACCAGCTGCTTCAAGAAGCAGGATTATGACAACTAGAAAAGCAAGCAAAATGTCTGAATCCATCTTCTAATGCACTTAGAATGGAAATACTGTTCCAGTATGACAATAAATTCAGTATTCCATTCCTGGTAAATAGCTTAAAACAAGTGTGTTCTGGTTGACTATTGCTTTCTTAAAAGCTATGCTTTTATGCATCACCAAAAAAAACCCCACTCCTTCAGCACATCCCCATTACTTTATCTCAGAAATAGTTCACAGGATAATAACCTGTAACTTCACAAAAGCAGTAATTGAAGCATTTATGTCCCACCTTATGGGAATGAAGGAATGATTTATGATACAAATAAAACAAGCATACATATATCCACAGTATAGATAGCTACTAATAAAATCAAATAAAAAAGATTGTTCCTTCCTTCTTACTGAATGTTGTCTGCAGTTCTTTTCAGACATTTTTACTGTACAATGCAAATAAATGACTGAAATAGACTGAGATTTTCCTTAAAACATGGAATATGCTGGATCCATTCAACAGCACATCTTGAAATGCTTCATAGTTGGAAGCACTGCTGTATAAGGATGTGGTCCCTTTCTTTATACAGGAGTAATTCCTTACTTCTAGGATAAATTAAAAGTTGAATTTTTCCATGCAGAAAATGTGCATGAGACTTTACTATATATTATTACTTCCTATGCTGCCACAGAACACCAACACTGCTGAGGCTAGTTCAGCATGTTGCCCATTTCAGCACACAGTGGTTTAACTGTTGAGCCTGTTCAGTCCCAGAGGTGGGTCACATCTCACATTTACCACTAGAATGACCCCATGTGGTTCAGCTCTACAGAAAAAAAACAATATAGGTGTCTCTTTGGTCTCTGCTGTAGAGATTGCTCAAGGCCCAGAAACTCACTCTTCCATTTCCATTATACTCTCCTTACCTTGTTCAGGTAACGTTCATTCATTGCTTTTGCTATTTGTTTTATTTCACAGCGCTGATCCGCATCCCTTTTCCTTTCATTTAACTTCTCTGCCAGTGTCTCGAGTTCTGTAAGAGCCATCTGTAGAGGTAATCTGTCAGGATGTCCTTTATTAGTGTTCTTCAACATATCCTGAGGGGTAATTACAAAACAAAACAAAAATCGGATTTATTTTCGAAGTCGGGTTCCAAAAATTACAGGATATACAGTTACAACCACATTCTTTACTTGAGTACTACTAAAGGATAAGACCAATAAACATCTAATGAATATTCAGACAGCACATTGCTTACCTTCCTGAATATCTTAGTAATTCTTTAAAAATATACTGAATGGGATCACATACAGCTTATTTAAAGAACAAAATTACAGAGAAGGGACATACTATTAAACAATCTGGCAATCAGTATTATACTATAATATGTATGTGTCTGTGAACAATGATTTAAAATGAAACTTTTCTGATATTTACTGTCATAATAATATTGTATTATCTTTATTACTGTTATTATTCTTTGTTAAAACAGCATACTCATGCTAAAGCAGGAGACATTACTTCATTAAGGTCACAACAGCTCCTCCAAGTCTTTCTCTTTTGTAAGCATTCAGTAGGAACAGTTTGAATTATAGTTTGTCTCCATTCCCAGAGCACTTAAAAATCCCTGTGTATTCACTCTGTCTTCCTGCCACAATGAACTTCATCATTCCTGCTCCCTCAAAAACTCTCACCACATGCTTCCCCCACAGCTACCCCTGCTCCTTTACTCACAGTAATTCCCAGACCTGCATCCCAAAGCTGTCCTACTCTGCGCGCCTGCAAACACAGCTAACACGTGGTGCTTACTGGGGTAGATCTGCTGTGGTCTGGAAGGAGTTACAGAGTAAATTTGCCTGGAGCAGGTCTATACTGGGGAACTGTGCTCCTCCTGCAGCTTGACTGCCTGTTGAGATGACACCCAAGGACTCTTTGTCAAATCCACATGGGAAGTTTCCATGGGAAGAGAAATAAGATGCTGCAGGGTCAGAAGGAAGCTGCAACATACTCCAGCAGGTCCTGTGAGCCAAGTAGTCAGAGAGTGTACTGTTGTTCTGCATCTCACATATATTCTAAACTATCCAAGCCATGAATTTAATCCTCTTGTTTTTTTCTTAAATGGAAAGTAGTGCCACTAAGTTCCCAGTTATGTTTTGAAGTCTTATTAGCTAACAAACTGATATGAACAAGTAGCATATTTGAACTACACCTTTACTAGAAAACGATTTATAAACTGTATCTTACTTAGCAAGTAATCTACAGTAAATCTAGGTTACTAAGACTTTCCTGTAAGTGTCCAGTAAGTGTCCTTACTGCCCATCCCTGCAATCAAACTGTGATATCAGCATGTTTAATGCACTGAAATTTTTTCTTTATTTTCCCATGATCTAGTGGTCACTTCCACTGCAGCATGCTCCTCTAGCAGAAGACAGCTACCATGTAATCCCAAAGGTAAACCATGCAAGAATGCAACAGAAGCCTCCCTTTGGTAAACATTATTTACCTGCAATAGTAGGATGAACTGTGGAAAACGTTGGATAGGTTTCATCATTAAACCATACAGTGTAATGCGATCAGGGCTTGACTCCTGACACTGCTGCAATGCAAGAAAGCTACATTTACTACCATGAGCACGTTTCCACCAGTTATAGAACAAAAGGAAAACATTTCCTAAAAGTTCTTCTATATTGCTTACATTAATTATAATAGGAAGACTGTAAAGATTCCATTTACTATCAAGATTTAATATAAAAATTACAAGATTTAATTTAAAAATAACAAAAACCCATCACTATTAAAATGATGGCCTGTTACTGAACTGAAATCTCCTCCTTAAATAAATACAGCTGGGCTAAAGACACACCAGCAGCACAGCATCTATAAATCTAAAAACCTACCTGTGGGTTTTTAAGAGGAAATCTAAGAAAAACATCATAATCTCAGTGCTATGAAAATAGAGATTTTGATCTTCTTTATAAGAAGAAATTAGGAAAAAAAGTTGATTTATATTTGGAAAGAAAAATGTTAGAATCCATTATTTCAGTTACCAGGAATGGCAGATAAAACCAGACAAATTTCTTTTGCATGTGCAAAAAAGCCAGAAATGGTCAGAAATAGGAAGGTTAGAGGAAATATTCAATATTAAAACCAAAGCAAATCTTAATTATATTAAACTGGTATTGTGACTAAACTTCTATTTATTGCTACAACTATCAGCTTCACAACAATTTATTTCCGTAGTTATCTCCACAAACATCTATTTTTTTCCAAACAGCAGTAGTGAAGATTCTGATCTTCACTGCTGGTGGGCAAAAAAAAAAGAAGGGTAAAGAAGTATCATCTGTCATCAGAGTTTGGCTGTGGTTCTGCAAGCAGAAGCAGTGTGGCACTGACAAGCAGTGATGAGAGATGTGGATTATGCCTCTATTGGAAAAACATGCTTTTAACAGTAGCAGTATGATGCCACTACATGCTCACTAGAGTCTGATCTTCATGGTGCTTAAGGCTTCCAGAATATCATCCTGCATAGAGTTGCCCACACACCAAAAAGTTGTTAATTTAAGACCTGAAGACAAACCCTTGCCACTCTTCTGTATGCAACCAAAGATTTGCACTAGGCACCCAATTTTAGTGCTTTGTGGACCACTGTAGCAGACCTGACAGGGTGACAGCTCTGAGAGGCTCAATTCAATCCAGAATGCTTGGGGAATGAGACAAGCTGAGCTTTCAGATTCTCAGCAATGCCACAGACAGCCCAAAAGCCTTGCAATGGATTCTGTGTACCCTCTGTAAGGTGTCAACCCTAGAGATTCACAGCACTTCTACTGCATGTGCCAGGCTCTCCATACACATCATCACAAGCATCATATGCAAGAGGGCAGTATGCACTCTGCAAGAAAATCACCAATTTCAACCCCAAGCCAGAAACATGATCTTCAAAATACAGGGAAATTGTTGTGGAGTGGAAATCCAGCTACACTACTTCTCACAATACAATAAACGAATTAGAATTAAAATTAATTCCAAATTAAAAAGTGGCTTCATACGATGAACTAGTATTTGAAGCTCACCTGATATGGAAAAATCCTAATGTTTAGCCAAATAAAGTAATGCGAACACCCATAAATTGATTTGAACAACAATAAAACTACTGTGCACTTCAAAATACATCCCAGATCTAACACGTTACTATGCCAAAAATACAGTACTGGAACGGAATCCTCTGGGGTCTTTTTGTGCCAAACCCATAAAACAAACCTTAAGTCCACAAAAACAATGAGACAATATACCATATCAGCAGGAAATTTCCTCCCAACTTATAACTAATACTTTCTTATTTATACCACATGCACAACTGCTTTAAGATTGAATGAACTAACCTTTAAGAAGTCTAAAAAGGCAGGTTTGGTGGCACAAGATTTCTTGAGAATCCCAACTGCTGTACTGAAATTGTTTACATATTCACTGTATGCATCCAATACCATAGATTTAGAAAACTGAAAAGAAAAAAGGGCAAATCTTAACTATAAACACAAAAAACCTCTGCCAGCACAGCCATATAGACCTCTGGCTGTTAGGGACTTGCCTGGCTCAGAACTAAGGGCTTTGCTTGGCCTAGCACTGGATATACAGAAATACTGGTAATACCCAAAATAATCTTTGTGCAGAAGACAGGTTGGAAACAGAAAGATATAACAGCTGTGAATTACAATAAATATATTTACAGAAATTGCTTCATCTTGGCTAGAACACTGGGGCAGAATCTGAGGACTATGGGCAATCAAAGGGCATCCACTGAGATTCAAAGTAGTAGCTGAGATCTCCAGATCCTCTCACTGCCTGTTTTCCAGATTAAGCAAACCAGCAATGTCCCAGGGCCTTCACACCCTGCCTTCAGCTATTAAGGACTTACCAAAAAAGCAGACAGATTGTGTGGCCTGCAAACAGTCACGGGAATGGTAAGATCACTGCCCATTGCCTTCCAGGTAATTTTACCCCTCTCTTTTGCAGTGCTGGTCTCACTAAGATTACCTAACTTGCTTCAGTCACAAGACAGGTTTGCTTTAAATAACAAATATTTAGTAACTATTTCATTCTGGGTTAACTGTGATCAGGTCCCAACTCTCTTACAGTGGGCATAAAACGGTGGTGATTTCCTGCACTTGGGTGGTAGCAAAACAAAGCATTCAAGCCAGAAGGCAGGAAGCCTTTTCCAGCCACACTTTCATGGTGAACAATGTCTTTCTATCAACCAAGGCCACTTCATTTTTTCTCTAATTTAAAGCAGTAGCTAAATCTGTCCTTAACTGGACGGATTTCCATTAATGATGGGATAGTGTTTTACAATTATTCTTTATCAGTGCCCCATCTCAGTTCAAACTCAGGAGTTCAGGACATTACCAACTGTGGTTTCTTTCTACTTGCACACTACTAGGTATGACTATACATTTTTTAAGAGATGCTGAGCCTCAGTCACCGTAATTTTGGTGGGTTTGTGAATCTCTAATTTCTCGTAAAATAAACTGTTTACTTAGATGTCTGAAAGAATAATCAAAGCCTGAAAACTTTCCTCACAATCCTTTCACATCTGCCAACCAAGCTGAAGACAAGTGTTGGTGTCAGTTTCCTTATCAGGAGAGTATATTCATACTCTGACAGTTGCCACAGGCATCGGAGAATATGGAGATAAAGCAGCTAAGTTAGAAAGATATAAAGATGGAAGAACAAGACTAAAATAAAAACAGCTTATCTGTTCTGACACATTTGCTTACTGAAGCAACAAAGACATCACCGATCATTTCAACAGAGTCCCACTCAGACACACGACTCGCCAGTGCAATCTGAAACATTGAATGGCACTGAAGAATTTCCTTAATTCGATAAAAGACCATTTTAAGTTTTCTTTCACTCAGCAATTTTGGTTCCATATCTGAAAGGGGCTTCTCATATTGCTGTGGGGAAAAAAAAAAATAGCAAATTGATTTAAACAAACAAAGAAATGGACTTCTATAAGCAGAGAAACCAACTTCTGCCACAGTATACACACACAAAATCACTGAACATTTGGCATGAAGCATCTGTAGCAAAATCTGTGTCAGTCATATGACAGATTCTTTAATGATCTTTAATGATTATTTTTCAAATATTCAAAATTTTAAAATGCAAAAAATATTAATGTACCTCCAGGATTCTTTTGAGAGCATCCACGTAATTCTTCTCACTATCAACTACAGAGCCCAAAATATACCTTCTCACAACCTGTTGAGACAAGAAAGTTTTGTTGAAAGCTCTAATCAGGTAACACATTCATCATAGTTGGAAATGGTGATGATAAAATTCTCACATTAATAAAACAAAAGAAATACAAAGCAATTTCAGTACTGAAACTGTAATAAAATAATACTGTACCTCTTCAAAAGTAATTAAATTTACTATTACTCTAAAACTACTTATTTTAAAGAATACAACAATTATTGTATCAATATCTGTAATTTTTTTGACTGTTGTAATCCCAAGTTTTACTTTTGAAACTTGCGTTGTGACTTTGGCATTTAACAATGCTCTCAGGCACTTGGTGCAATTTTTAGGGCTGTCCTGTGCAGGGCCAGGAGTTGGACTTCAGTGATCCTAGTGATCTTCCAAATCAGGATATTCTATAATCCTCTGCACCTTAAATGTACATATGTAGGCATTAACAGAAACAATCATAGGTATAAGATGATGTTGACTACTTCAGTGATTTGCTACAACAAAATAGGTAACAAGTTTTCAAAAACCACTCCTAAATTTTATTTTTAATAGATTTTATAAATTTATTAGGAGCAACATGAAGGGCAAACAAGCAAATACTAACTGCCTTTTAAAGTTAAGGCCATATAAACTGTACCACTGAGAAACTATCCAAGTCAGCATTCTCTTTTGGGCATTACCATGAATAAGGGAAAACCCCCGCCTCATCTATATTTGTATGCATTGGCAGAGTTGTAAGAGCTTCAGGAAATGCTATCATATTTCATTTTAATAAACTACAGGCCATTTATAACACCTCCTTCTCTACCTTCTGCTTCTATAATTCAGCTGAAATGCACTTTGTACGTACATGCGGGTGGCAGGAGAGGAAGGACTGGAGATCTGATCTGGTTTAGAATTTAAGCTTCTTGCCATCAATTAGATTTCTTGTTGGTTATAAGGATTTGTTTGCACCCAAATTTATTTCCTAATCCAGCTCATCCCAGAGTTTTCAAAAGGGAGACTATGAGGGAGAAGGCAGCACAGGGGTAGGATCAAACCACTTTTTATAACTACAAGAGAAGGTAAAACTGCTCATTTTGCTATTTTAAGCTAGTCTAAATGACCATGAAACTCAAATCTCAGGCTTGCTTCTTTCTGCTCCAGAACACCACAGTCTCCTGCCTCCTCTACCATGACTGCCTTTAAATTCTCCACACTTGTATTTTGCATTATTATGCATTTGTATTTGCAGGTTATGTGAGAATTTTCTTTCAAGTACTGGCATTTCAAAGGAGGACCCCAAAATTATCTGAGGCTTTGCTTAAAGATATATACAGTAAAATTAGTTGTGTCTGTGTTTAGAATAGATTGAATAGTGTCTTATTTGGTATAGTGGATCAGCTTCTCTGGTGAAAAATACTAATCCTACTTGTAGTCACGGTTCATTCTTTTGAAAAGAATAAACATCTGTAGAAATAAAAAATTCAGGCTATATAATACACAAAATGAATACTTAACAGCGGCTTCGGGTTATTGCAATAGATACGAGCCCCAGTCTCATCAGTTGCAGGCACCAGGATTTAAAGAGAAGCCATCATGCCACCTGCTGTTTGAAGCCAGCATGTCCACAGAGCAGCTCTGCTGTGACAGGGCAGCTGGGCTGGAAGGAGCCCTGGCCCGGGGCACGCAGAGCTGTGACCCCCTCCCACAGCCAGAGCTATGCTGGCCCCCCTGAGCTGCTCCGGAGTTCCTGTGCACCCCAGCCCACCAGAGCACTGCTGACCAGCAGCCAACCTCCCACACACAGCTGCTGCACCCCTCCAGTTTGGCATCACCTCCAGATGTGCACTGCAGCTGGCATCCAGATTACTCATACAGGCTTTAAATGCCACGGGCCTGTGCCTGCTCCTGAGGGACAGCACTACCACTGATCACCCGCTGCATTTTGTACCATGGACTACACTGAGCATGGCATCCTCATCTGTTTTCCACTCATCTTTTTAAACCACCTATACAGACTGTATCCTACCCACAAGAGTACAGGAATACTACTGGAGATGGCTGAAAGCCCTGTTTAGGGAGGGGTGAGTGACACACTTTGCTCCCCTCTGTGAGGGGAGCAGTGACAAGCCAGTCACCTCAAAGGGACTCCAGCTGGTCAGGCACAAATGGACTCTGGTCCATCTATGCTGATTTTTCCCACTCACCCTCCTGTCCTACTGAACCCAGACATAGCTGCCAAGAGCATGTGCTCCATCACTTTTGTTGGGACTGAGGTGAGGCCAGACTCAATCCTCCTTCTCATGGGTAAGAGCATGACACTTTTTCCCAGTTTTCTGATCACTGTGATCTTAGATGACTGAGAACACCTTACCTGCAGCATCCTTAAATCCATCCCATCTGGTACCACAGACATTGGTATGTCCACAGGGCCTCAGTTACCCCAGCTGCAGGTTAGGCTTCACCTAGCAGAGCAGACCTGCCTCTGGGCTCATGGGCGGAGTCCCGAGGACAGCCCTCACCAATACAACCTGAGGTTAAGGTAGCACAGTCTTTGACTCTTTCTCACTACGTCTGTGCCCCACCAAGCAGCGTATCGTGTTTTTATCAGCTTCCATTTGTTGCCAATGTACATATAAGAAACTCTTCACTGTTGCCCCTCACACCTCACTAGCTCCAGGTCAGCTTTGGCTTTCCTGACTCCAT
Organism: Platysteira castanea; assembly: GCA_013397175.1. Classification (NCBI taxonomy): domain Eukaryota; kingdom Metazoa; phylum Chordata; class Aves; order Passeriformes; genus Platysteira; species Platysteira castanea. Next base: position 19,819 of record VYXC01003790.1, on the reverse strand, counting down.
TCCTGCCCACTTGGACAGCTCCTCTTGGACAGATGAGCAATATATGTCATGACTTACACAACTATTACTAGTTTGATCAAAATTACAAGCACTCTGGGGTCTTTTTGCAGAAGAGGGTAAACTTATTTATACAAAACTACCCCAGTGAAGCTCAAATTCCTATTTGGAAAGAAGAAAAGAGCATCATCATCCAGATTGATGCTGAAATCTCACATTATAATAAAATCTTACAGTAATGGAACACAGTTTGGTAGTTCCATTCTTACAAGATTAGCACTTCACTGTGTTAAACACAAGAGAAGTAAGCCTCATCCAAGTAAAAGGTAAAAAAAAAAACAAACAAAAAAAAGACCCTGAAAATATACAGCCCTCTCCTTGACTGCCCCTTAGTTTCTTTTTTTGCTCATTTTCTGAAGGTACTGACCAACTAACTCATGACTTGACACCACATCATAAAAACTCTCATACAGTTATTAGTTGTCATAACAATACAGCAACATGAACCCATGGGATTTATTTTCAGCCAAAATTTCTTAACTGATGGTGATTTCAGTATTTTTTGAAGTGATTTCCACAGTGACCATACAGTTTGAGGTAGAGAACAGCAAAATGTACTCTTCTGTAGACTTGATTTTACTGGGGATTATTTTTTTTTAACCAAGAAAAACCTTCAGATTTAAAGAGCATACAGGACATTCTCTACATTTAAAATGGAAATCCCAGAGCAGCTGGAGCAATGCTCTCTGGTTCAATTAAAATGTTTTAACTGTCTTCTTTTTTTAATTCAAAATCATCACATTTAGGTAAAGTTTTCAGGAAGTGAAACAACATAGTTCTTATAGATAATTTTATTACGCACACCAGCATTTTGCATCTCTGGGTGAACTCAGAACTGATGCAACTATATGCACACACCCCAATTTTCAAAAAGCTACTTATTCAGTTCTGAATTTGATGTCCGCTTAAGTAAAATGCCAATATGTTTGAAGACCAAGGGCACCTAAGAGCCATAGGTGTAGAGCAGAAGGGGAGAAAACAGGGGCAGAAGACCGTATTTCCCAAAGCTTACTACCTGCTGCTGTGATAATCCTTCAGGCATAGGAGTCATAATTGCTTCAGTATGCATACAGTCCACATCAATAAATAAATTTAGCTCTTCTTCTTCCAGACATGATGATCTACTATCTACAAATAAATAACCAAAATGTCAGCTTCTACATGTGGATAGAAAGAAAAAAGCAAAAAAAACCCAAAAAAGCAAGGACCCTATCACCCGAGCACAGCAATTATACATTTTCACTTACCACACAAAAGAAATTTCCCAGCACTTCTGTATCATCTGAAATCACATAAATACCACCACCACCAGGTGCTCTAATACAGAACATCTTTCAAGAACATCCTAATATCCCACAGCTGGAGACAGTCTAAGCATCTTTTGCTTGACCTCTCTTCCCTTCTCTCAGCCAGGAGAATGAGGCTGCCCAGAGGGCAGGATATGGCACCTGGGGTTAAAGCACTGCAGCTCCAGGGCCAGGAGTTTTAAAATAAATGATCCTTGGGAAGAAACTGAACATACTCATAATACGAACCAGCTAAAAAAATTTCATACACTCTTCCACAACTGAACTAAAGTAGCCAAATTCACCAAAATGTTTGCTTTCATCAGCAAGGAGTGAGGGATTCTGCACTGCTCCGTGGATAATTTTACTGAAAAAGCACCACCGAAGTGCACTGATAGGTGGCAGCACACAGCCAGCCAAACAAGCAGACACAAGGAAATGAGACAAAGAACAGTATGAGAAACTGTCCTAGCACAGAAAGAGAAATAAGGGAAGCAGATCTGATAGCTGGGAGAAACTCATTTTTAGTTATCAAATTTGTCACTATCTCCCTGCTGATATGNTGAAAACATTACCTGTGGACAGCTGCTGCCAAGGCTCATGACAAAGGACTGTCACTTGCTCTCAACTACAGAAAGAACACAAATACTTACGTGGCTTTTTGATTTTACATCACTTTCTGTTTTCCCAATCCAAATTCAGCTTTCATCAAAAATCATCAAACTGATTAAGTAGAACAGTCTTTTCCCCTACTTCCACTCTTAAGCATGGAAAGCATTACTCCTTGCCAATGATGAACTTTTTTAAATAGTCAACTACTCCTCTACTGAAAACCATGTCTTAACGGCACATGCTACTGACATTCAAGAGTTATTTGATGGAGATACCTGGACAGAGTTAGTAACTGTGCTGATTTTGGTAGAATAATTTTCTTCACAGAGGCTAGTATGGAGCTATGTTTTAGATTCACGCTGAACACAGGGTTGATAATATAGAGATGTTTTTGTTATTGCTGAGCAGGGCTTGCCCAGAGCCAAGGCCTTTTCTGCTTTTTGTACTGCCACGCTGGTGAGGAAGTTGGGAGGAGACACAGCTGGGACAGGTGACCCAAACTGACCAGAGGAATATTCCAGATCATATGACATCATGCTCAGTATGTAAAGTGGGAGGAAGCAGTAAGGGGAGGGGACATTCAGACTGATGGTGTTTGTGTCCCAAGTAACCGCTGTGTGTGATGGGGCCCTGCTCTCGTGGAGATGGATAAGCACCTGCCTGCCCTTGGGAAGCACTGAACTAGTTCCTTGTCTTTCTTTGCTTGTTGTGGCTTTTATGTTCATTATTAAACTGTCTTTATCTCAACCCACAAGTTCTCACTCTTACCCTCCTAATTCTCTCCCCAGTGCTGGTGGTGGGGGAGTGAGCGAGTGGCTCTGTGGGGCTTGGCTGCTGGCTGGGGTTCCACCATGACAGTAACTTAACATCATTTCCATATACCCATCTACCAATACCTGATCGCACTGTTTGGTGGGATTTTTTGTTGTTAAGTTGACCCTTCTCTGCGGTCCTCAGGTTTCTCAGGTCACTCAGGTTCTTGCCCCAAACGTAAAAAATTCCTCAAGATGCAATGACCATACTGTTGTCTGAACTGAATATTATACCATACATTTTTGATATATATCTTATTTCTTGCATCTAGCTCTCAGCTCCCAGTACAAAAATTTGCTAGTCCATTCATCTTCTTTCTCAGAAATTCCTAGAGAATGTAACAAAGAGAAACACTGTAAACAGCATATACCTTGAGAAATGAAAGATTTTGTCCGAATGAAGGAACGACCCTTCTTCACAGCTGCTTTTGTCTTTTCAAGTCCATCTTTGGTACCTTCTCTAGCAGCTCTCATAAGCTTTTGCATCTGTAAGATAAAAATACAGTCTATATGTTCAGTGAATAAGAGGAAAATATTTGAGCCTGCACACTTTAGGCTATCAATATAGTCCAAAGTCAAATGAATACATAATAAGTAGAGAGAACCATGAAAACTCAGAGCCGAGCTCCTGTATTTCAAAATAAAATAAAAACTGGAGACAAGGGCTTAATTCATGGCAATACTGCATACAAGTGTAAAAGAGCAGAAGCATTTAAGAATCCTTCTGAATCAAACCTATACATTTTAAATAGTCTCAAATGTTATCTTATGTAACAAATACCTACTACTCACAGGTCATTTATGACCAGAGGTCTTGTCCATCTTTCAGTGTCCCAATAACTCTTCCAAAGTATTTCCGACCTAAAGATAATCCCCTAGACTCAGTTATATATTAACTGTATTCTTAAACAAACACTGTAATGAAGGAAAAAGTTACAGCTAATAACTTCATTCATTGAAGAAATGCATTGATTTAATTAAGAATTCCATAATCCTACAGTACACTACTGCAGCCAAATGAAATTTCATGGAAAAAAAAAACCACCAAAGAAGTTCTGTTTTGATGGAAAATGTTTATTAAAAATCCCTGCTTTGTACTTCTTTCCCAAAATGTCACCACAACAAAAAATCCCCACTACTGTCAGAACACAAACAAAGCTGTCTTGCTGTAATCAGGCAATTTCTGGGCTTGAGACTGAAGCTTTAGCAAAAACACAGTCTTTTCATACTGGCTCCATTCAGAATGGAGAGCAGAGAGATTCCCAATTTGATCCTGTGTGGCTGGAGAGCCAGGGCCAGGCTAGGCCCATGGAGCCAAGGTCTCAGAGAGGCATTAGGGTTGCACACCGGGCTCATGCTCTGCGGTAAGGGCAACAGTCAGCAGGGAAAGACAATGCCCTATCTCATTATTTGACACTGTTAACATTAAAAGTAAGCATGAGAAAAGGTCCTTGACCAAGTATTTTTAAGACTATACCAATATTATAGTTTTTAAGATTGCCTAATAAAAATTCAGCACATTCAGAATTAATTTCATACAAATTATTGTCTACTTTTTCAAGCTATTATTAAAAGACAACATTGTCTGTGTTGGAAAAGTAATTATTTAAATGTAGCTAGTTACAAAAATCAACTACACTACCTTCAGCTCATGTTTTTGCTTTAGTTGCTGAAACTCTACTGCTCCCACAGTGTTTGACATCAAATCTTTCATCTTTTTTTCATAATGCTCCTTTAAACGTGTTAGGTCATGAGAAAGCTACAGTGTATAAAAAGACACAATCTTTTCAAAAAGCTGTAGTGAAAACTTCATGCTAAAGCACTCACATAAATCATGCACATTGCCCCATCTATCTACGGATACAAAGACAACTGAGGGAAAAGTATCACTAAGGGAAAACTAACACTGAGGGAAAACTATCACTGAGGCAAGCTCCAGTCCGAGGAATGGACCATCGCTCCTGGGCACTGCCGAACTCGGCCTGGTGTTCTTCTGTAAAGACAGAGGCAAAGCCACTTAGACTAAGGTAACTATATTTTTATATATATATCTTTATTATATTGTGCATATCTCTGAAAAACCACATGGAAAAAATACATCAGCTTTAACCATAAGCATTATTCACTAGAGCACAAACCCTAGTCTGTATTTAAGACTATCCGTCAACAGAGTGAATCAGAAGAAAACTCAGAGACTGAAGAACCTGCAGAGATTGTTGGCACCTGAGAACATGGAAATTGACAGGGCAGTGAGTCAGGTGAGGAGACACTAACAGGATTTGTGGTCTTGTAATTTCCACGTGAATCATAGCCTCATTGTATGAACTTGGGTGTAACCATCTCATACATGAATATATTCATTTGCAAGGCAAGGAAACTATCACAGAGAAAGGAATGCTCTGGAATAGTAATTACCATTTGTTAAACATTTTGACAAAGATACACAAAAGACGTTAAAATGCAACCAGGAAAGAAAAAAAAGGAAAATATTTGGTGTGCCCTATAATAGAAGTCCAGTGGAAAACCCCTCAGCTTGATATCCACAGAGTTATTTGGCAAGAGATCAAAGCCTCAGGAAAGAGAAGGCCTACTGAGTTGAAAACAAAGAGACAGGCCCAGCAAGTAGCTCCACTAGGCTGGGTCAGGATGCAATTACCTCTAACACAATGATTCTGGCATTACAGCAGTATAATAAGGAATAGCATCTGGTTCACAGATCAGAAATATTTAACAGCACAAAAACCTTCCCTTCTTAAAATAAATTAGTAAATAAATAGAATAATAAGAATCATAATGAAAAAGTGACTTTGAGGGAAGTCATAACAGCATTTAAAATCAAAAATTCCACCTCCAACCTTGCCACACTTTTCAACTAACACTAAAATTTTAAGTAGGGAAAGTCCCTTACAGGCTCTGAAAGGCTACAGAAGGTGATGTGCTGGAAAAGATATTGTAATATCCATCACAAGATCTGAGGAGAAGTGAGAGTTAGTGCAAGGAATGGATACAGAGAAAATGTATATAAAGAAGAGTAGTGTCTGCCCATGTTGAAGTGCCAGTGCAAGGGGGGTTGGGGTTGGTTTTTTGGGTTGGTTTTTTTGTTGTTTCCTTTGTTGTTTGTTGCAGGGTTTTTTTCAGCAGTCCTGAAGTTTGTCTTTCCTCATTCTCTGCCAAAACCCTTCCCTAATTTCCCAATTTCTCCACCTCCCAGCAACCCATCCAGGTGCAGGAACCTCTCTGACTTTTCCATCCACCACCTTAAGTGTTCCTCACCCCCTCATGCCCATCCTCAGAAGGCAATATCCAAAACCTTTTGTCACAGGCCTGAGAAAGCCATCTGCAGGGCAGTACGCAAGGGCACACACCTCTCCTGTCATCACTCCTCAGTCTCTTGCTCAGACACTCTGTGCCTGATCCTGGTACAATCACATTCAACCACTGCCAACAGTTTTCCATGACAGATCAAAGTATAGGAGTTCCCAAAAAATGGCTTTAAACCTTGCTTTGTGTACATATATAAAGAGATTCTTATGATTACGGCCAAAGCTGAAGCTAGGGATAACAAGAAAAGATTTTAAAAAAAGAATAAGCCAGCAGCCATGTTAAGGCTTATACACTCAAATGCAAAGTAATTTTCTATTCTCTTCCAAGGTATTTAAAACAAAAAAAAAATCAAACTCAGTTTCTTCAGTCTTGTTAAAAAAAAAGCCTGAACAAACAGCTGCACCAGCTTAAGATCGTTCTAGTTGGAACAAAACCAAGACAAACACAGAGGAAAAAGTGTAGATTTGGGTGGGCTCAAGTCTTGCAGTTAATTGCTCACTCTCTGATTTCCAAAGGACGGGCAGCAAGGATGGAGGTGGGGGGAGAGCAGATAACATGTACTGGAGAGAAACACAAACAGCAAGGCTTTTATTCCCATCAAGATAAAAAACCTGCAAAATGAAAATAAGGGTCCCATGAAACAACACCCTATCTGCAAGCTCTGCACATTCCAGCCAAGGGGTGCTGAGGCAGGCCACAACACATAGCTGCCAAGTGGCTCTCAGGGGTCTGTCCCCAGTCACCACACACAACCACACCACACTGGGGAGCCTCTCACAAAGAGGGTACAAGAGGGCAGGAGAGGAGCCAAGGCAACAAGAATGCAAGAGCCTGGGGCTTCTCTCCCTGTGCAACGGGAGAGATGCAGTGAGGAAAGGCACCTGTGTCACCTGTGTCTTCCTGCCTCCCTCCTCCTGCAGAACAGATGGAGCCAAAGGTACCAGACCTGAGAAGTGTCACAGATGGATCATTTTAGCAATGCCACCTCTCTACTCTCCTAACAGGTAGAATTCTCTTTGATTACAAAAATTGTTTACTTTCAGAAGTTTTTTAAGCTCAGTCACTTTCAAACAACCAAAATGGATGCAGATCTAAGACAAAAAGCTAGGGAACACTGGTGAAGAGTTTTGTGACTTTTGAGCACCTAAAGATCCCAAATCTTCAATTCTTGTCAGGCTTATCCCCATTTATTCTTCACATTATTTTCCACACTTATTTACCACTTACGCTAATCCAGCAACTGCAAAAGAAGAGAAGGTGAGGAACTGCCCACAAGCAAATTTAATCTCATTTTTAATTTCATTTTTATCCAATTTGAGTTTTTTCTTTTTTGTAAGAAGCTTCTGTTTAATATTTTCACCTCTTCTTTTCCCTTTTACATTTTGTTGTGCACTGTCACTTCCACATTGATTCACATCTCCTTTAAAAAGATGCTGTTGGCATTTGAAACTGATTGAGGAAAAAAAGAAATGCAGGTGAGAAAGGCAAGTGTTGGAAACCAGGATAACCTCAATGACTGAGCAGCACTGCAGGATACATACATGTCTCTTGTGGTTGCCTCGCAAAAAGGAGCTGGGAATTCCATTTTTACACTCAGAATCACTCTGTTCTTCATAGCTTTCAAACTCACTTGAACTCCACCCGTATTCCAGTGAGCTGTTTCCACCATCATCACCATTTTCAACATCATCATAAATCATTTCCTCTGCAAGAATTAAACCAAAATAAATAAAGCTACACTGAAATTTGTGTTTGTTTGAACACCAAAAAACTTGTTCAGGACATGCTACAAAGAATTGCACAGACTTTTGTATGCACATTAAAAATTCTGAACTAAATATAATAGTCAAATAGCCAAAGTGGGTTGTCTTTGTTGAAACAGAGCACTAAAAAAGGACTGTTATGGGGGTACACACCACGATCCTTTTAAAAACATGTGCTACTCAAATGACACAGTTGTGTTTTCCGAATCCCACAACACGTTTTAGAACTTCAGAGGAAGTTTGAACCATAGCTGTGAACACTCATCTGCACTGAGAAACATCATCCTTCCATTTGTAAGCTTGCAATTTGTCCCTAGGGACATCAGCTCAAATGATAAATGCTAAAACATTGCAAGAATCAAATGAAAATGTCACTACTTCAAGCAGAACAGATCAGACCAAAGTAGCAAGACACATGTTACACAACGGCATTTTATGACTCATCACCACCAGTCACTGGAAGTCTCCCACATCTGGCAGTTACCTTGCTCATAATTTACTCTAAAAACTTGAAGTATTTCAATCTTGAACTTTTCAAGATATAACCTTTTCAAATCTATATTGCAAAGGCTGACCAAAGTACCTCCTGTTAAAGGCACAGGTTTTCCACTGGCACAGGTGTCAAGAACATAAAACTGACTCAAAACAAAATGGAAAATTTAGAGCCAATTGCTTATCAGGAAACAGGAATGCACTCTACATGCAGCATTATTTGTCATTACAAGTAGAAAAGTGTGGACATTTCTGCCAGGAATCACTACTGTCAGAGGTTAGGATGCAACATTTACAACTGTCTCCTATTAAATTCAGGAAACAGAAGCTCTGCTTTTATTTTAAGATTGAATTTTCATTTAAACAGAGAAAAAATATGTACTTAAAAGAAAAGCTGGCATGTTTTACATATGCATCTAAACCCTGAATTTTAATATTAACATTAATTAAATTCTTTATAATTAACACAGCAGATTCTAGTCTAATTTGAAAGATGCAGATTTTTTAAAAAAAAATTTAATTCCCCTGCATATCAAGACTGTCCTTAAAAATATTGTTACTGAAGAAGACACCTTAGTGGTAATCTAGCACAATGGACAATTTTAAAAAACCATCATAGTAAGTCAAAATAAAACAAGACTTATGCAAGTCTAACTCCTGAGTTGTCAGTATTGGAGCAGGATTTACCCCGTGACTGGGTGAATTTATCTTGTCCCTGTCCTAACGCAGATTGTCTGACTGAAACTTTTTTTGGAATAGTTGTGTCTCCCTAACAAAATATACAAATAATAAACACCAAGATCATGAATGTACGAAGATGACACTTCCCTTACTACCCATCTCCTCAGAATCTTTCAATGTCTTTGGGGGAAAAATGGAAGTCAAAATTTTAATCGATGTCTTATGGGTTAAGCTAAAGATTCTGACCAATACGCTCAGCAGAGCTTTGCTCCATATCCCATATCCCACTCAGCTCAGCCACCTGGGCCTGGTGTACGTGTTTCCTGACTGATCAGCAACAGTGCAAAGATGTCCCTGCTCAGAGTAGCACAGTCCACTGAGGGAACTTCCAGTAATATAAGCACTCAAGTCATGAACGTAACACAGTACTTTCCAATAATAAATGGAAAAAAAAATCAGTAGTAATTTGTAAAACACCTTGCCTGAACACTACTACGGACAAGAAATGAAACTGTTACAACTTGAAAGATTAATGTGGTTCTTACATAAGAAAACTTAAGTGTTTTCTTGATTCATTAACAATTTCAGTATCAAACACCTACACCCTCTGAGAACCATGACAAGTAAGATGCTGAGTTCCCAATAAGCCAAGCCACTCAAACACAAAACCAGTCAGTAGCAACTCATCTTAAGCAGACTTCACTCTATCCAAAAACTGCAAAACAAATCTGAGCAAGAACTCAAAGAAATAAGCTTCTTGAGCCCTAACTCCATCATTCCCAATAAAGGTAAAATCTTGACTCCAGCAAATACTTTGAGATCTATTCTGCCCCCCTCCAAACATGGTCACAACCATGAGGTAACAACCACTTCAAAGCTGAAATAAAACATCTCTGTAGAGCCACAGTCAGAATAGTAAATAGTCATTCTGGACCGTTTCTTCCATCTACCAAGCACTTATATATTGAAGGGGACTTCTAAGGAAGGAGCTTCTTTCTACAACCATGACAATGATACATTATCATACATCATCTAACTATTTAAAACACCTTCTTCCTAACTACCTTGCCTTGTTCAGGGCACTACAGCTACAACATGCAACACTGTAATTCTCTAATATGCAGAACAGTCAAGCATTTGGAACAGTATCTATAAAACAAAGCAGAATTCAGCTTCTGAGAAGACCAGTACAGGAGACCTGCTGGGATAAAGTCTTTGAAGTGTTAGTTTAATTCTGAACTTTCTAAGACCTAACAATTATTGACACAATTCCACTTACATATATTTTAGGTACTTAATGAATGTATCTATTCAGTATACATGCACATAATTCCATTTTACACTGCTTTCAACATTGCAAAGACCTCAAACCTGGTTCAGAGTCTGAATCTTCTCTTGGCACATCATCGTAAATTACCTCATCTGGGTCTAAAACCAAGACAGAAAAAAAACCAAATGAGAAACTTCCTAAAATTTGAATAGGACCAAGTGTTTAAGATGCATTTGGACAAAGTCCTTAACATGCCTTTAGCTTTTGGTTAGCCTTGAAATGGTCAGGCAGTTGAAATGCTGTAGGTCCTCTCCAACTGAAATATTCTATTCCATTTTAAAGAATTTTGGTTATATTGGCGTATATGAAAACAATAGAGATATGACTCACTCTCCACTAGCATTTTGCTTGCACATCTAATCTTTCAAATAATGCCACAATGCACAAAGCAGTATATGGTATTTGTGAAATTTCAGAGTTTTATCTGCATTGCTTATGATGACCTTCGGTAGCCTGAGAACAAAAATCCACTTCAACAGCCAGTATTTCTCCCTCCTTTTTACAGAACTATGGTAGTTCTGTGCCTGTCGAAGGCTGCTCATTGCCTCACTAAATGGCTGTAGGAAAGCTGCAATAGACTTTTTAAAAAGAACCAAAACTGAATAATGTAATGATCATCATAGTACATCAAGAGACAGAATGATGATGTAAATTCTTCAGTCACTTCACGAAGTATGTAATATGAACCTCCAGCCCAGTGGGAGCAGCTGAGAACAGGCAGGATAACCTGTCCTCAAACCACACAGTCTCTTCTGGTTTAAAATGCAGCTGCCAGCCAAGAATCAACAGCACACACCAAGACAAAGTGGCAACTCCTTCCCTTCCACCTCCTTCAAGTACTTATTTGCCAACTACTGCACAAGAAGAGCAATTTCAAATACAGGCACAGAACAGACTCTGAATTGGAGCTTATTTCCACTGCACATGCATTGATGGAGCCAAATGACTTCCAAAAAACAGTTACAAATGATTCCACACAGACTCCAGAAGGTGGAAAAGTGAATGTTATCTTTATTCTAAAATATGATTTTATTACACTGTTGAATGTTCTAATTGGTACAGATTGGTTGTGGAACCTATGTGAAAACATACAGTAAAAGTGAACATGGACATTCTATAAAATCTGCTTGTCCACATAGGTACACACATACTGCTGATCGCAACTTTAAACTGAACACCTACATTTGTACTTCAGTGCTCACTGATACTTACTTTCCATCCATGCTGTATTTGCAGGATCTGCAACCCATTTGGCCAGCGCATCATCTTCTCTCTTGGTCTGATTATCTTCACTTGAAAAAAAGGCCATAAAATAAAAGAACTAAAAGTTACACCACAATGTTTTTAAACACCTATGAAGACAAGACAATAAATATCTTTCTGCCTTCTAGTTTCCACTCAAAGGCTGCTGATTACTCAAAAATGTTGCTTCAGTACATAGTTGTGTGATGAATAATCGATTCTATTTAACAGTCTGACAATTTTAGTCAGAAAATAAAAAACAATTTCTTTACAATCTTAAAATATACTTTGCTTTTGAGTTCATCTACCAGAACACAGGAAATTCTCTCAGAAAACAGTGAAGTGAGAGCTTCTTTTTCATGGTAAATAGGACTAAAGACATTCTGGGTTACATCAGAAGCCATCAGGCAAAGCCGTCATCCTCTCCCACCTGGTGCCGGTGAGGCTGAACCTGTAGCAACATGTCCGGTTTTGGCTCCTCAACACTCCCCTGCTAGAGAGCTGTGGAGAAATTGAAGCTACCTCTAGAGAGATGTGGAGAAACTGAAGTCAGGGACTAAAGAACATGGTTTACAAGGAGGGAGATAAAAGACATGGAGATTATTTAGTCTGGTGAAAAGGATGTTATGGGGTGATCCAAGAGCAGCTACAACCATCCAAAAGACAACTACAGAGGTAATGGAATCAGGGTTAAATTTTTGTTTGGGTTTGTTTGGCCGGTGGGGGGGCGAGGTTGGTGCCGTTTTTTTTTTTTCTTAATGCCAGATGAAGGGGGAATGGTCAACAGACTGTCCACTGGAAGATTTGGTTTGGACTTCTGGGGGGTGTAGGGAGGGGAAGGGCAGAAGGAAGGTAGTACAGCAGGGAAGACCGCCTGGGGAAGCTGCAGCGTTTCCATCCTTGGTGGGTTTCAAGGCTCAGCCAGCAAGGCCATGGCTGATCTGATGGAGTATTGGTAAGGGTCATGCTGAAAGCAGTAGACTAGACAAGATCTCCAGCAATCTGCTGCACCTGACATTGCCATCACTCTATAAAAATTCAACTCAGTGTCTTCAAAAATGTCATGCACAGTTAGACACACACAAGAGCCCCAATCAGTGCTGACTCAAGCACACAACCAGAATTACAGGGCTAAGAAAGTGAAAAAAACCAAACCAACAAACATGGAAGCATTACACAAGGAGAATAAAATACTTATTAAATGCAAGCTTTCTTAGGAATTAAGGTTTTTACAAATCATTAAAACATGCTGAACTGGCAATCACCTATTTTGAGGGTCCTCCAAGTTTACAGAATTATAATGGCATTCTTCAGTTGCTGACTGTGCACCTGCTGAGTAGAAAAAAAAAAAAAAAGAAAATGCTTGGAATAACATATCAGTTTGGTTCAAAGGGCACATTTTAGCATAAGAAACTGATTTTACTAGTTCATTGCTAAAGAATAATCTAAATCTTTGCAACAGTTTTACTATTACACATGTCTAAAAAAATTTAGAAGTTACTTCACACCATGCATTTTTGAAAATTAAGTAATTGAAAGACACAGTCATTTGTTAGAAGAGCTGTTAAGAGGAAATTACAATGTCTGATGCATTTAATTGTATCTCTCAAACATATAGTCCTCTACAGGTAATAAGGACCACACAAATATTTACTTTTACTTGACAGTATTCCTAATAATGGTAAAAAGCAAAGGCTGGAATAAAGGCTGGGATTATAGAAGAATTGCTGCCTAGCTAAAGAAAAGTACATTAAAAATACAAAAAGGAAAAGGCAGGATATGGGGAACTTTCTTTCCCTACTCTCTTGACATTAAGCTGACAGCTTTGTAAACTCTGGATACAAAATGGATCTCCCATTTCTGTAATAATCCATAGTTATTTCCCTTTCTAGTTTCCTCTTCTGTCTTAAAATTGTACTAAAAGATAAAGAGATTTCATCATATCATCAAGGGAAAAATCCCACATCAACTCTAAATCCACAAGGATTGGAAAATAAACAAACAGAAATGCATATAGAAAAGGCATAAGGGAAAGGAACTTTGCCAGGACCTAGAAAAACCAATAAAAGGTACGAGAAAGAAACATTTGGCTTGAACACTGAACTCACTCTGGATCTGGAAATTATTTCATCATGTTAAAAAAGAGTTAGCATTAATCATTCCCACACTCATCCAGGGTTAGTGCTATACCAGAAGGGTACCTGAGGTTAAACAAGGGCTCCACTTCAAATACAGTAAGGTGTGTAAATACAGTACCTTCTTCATCTACAGAAACACTGCGTATGATGACAGGACTGGAGTATGCTGGCAGTATCAAAGGTAAGTTGGATGGCACAGCATATCCACAAGGGACAGGAACAGAATATCCACCAGACAAGTTTGGACTTGCACATTCATCTTGAGGACTTGGTTCTGGTGATGAGGATGGATCTTTGTCTTGGATTGGGGAAATATTTATGACTGAGTAGGGATTTACTTTGGCTGGAGTGCCTTCTGCAGCAGGTTCTGATGTTTGTAGCTTCTTACTGTTTTCTAAATTATCAGCTCCTTTAGTTGAAAAATTAAACAAAAATATAAAGTTTTATTCTTCATACCTGTTCAAGCTGCTTTAATAGCTCTTTGCAAGTATGCTAAACACTGACCTGATCTTTACTATACAAGTTGCTTGTAACCTAAGACTCAAAATACTTGTCTTCGTGCCTACCCCTAAAATACTTCATGTGTTTATGTCTGGGTTCACTGGAGGGACATTCCTCAAAGAGCAGTCCTGAAAATGCTCTGTTAACAAAGGGGGGAAGAAAAAAACCTTGACAAGTCTTCCTCTTTGAAAATGTATTGTTTTCTGTTATGCAAAGTTCCCAGTATTTTTTGAGACAAGCTGAGGTACGGCAGAACCACAGGCCCCTCTGAAGTGAACTGCAGAACTGCATCCCAAGTGATCAAATGATTTTGAGCTGTAAGCACAACTTCACAAAAGGGTGAGGGAGCAACAGATGCTCACAGAAAGATGGTGTTTAAGTTCCAGGTCGTCAAACTGCATAGTATCTGAAGAGTTACCTAATTTTAACTGCCATAAGCACAGCAAGTCTGCTTACAAAAGGAAATTGGAACAAAGGAAGCAAATTCAGCTGCTAGCAATTTGAGCAGAATACAGCAATTTCCAGACTACACCTCAGCACTGGGAACATCTGCATACATCATAAAAAAACTTTCAATATTTAGCAAGACTTCTGTTCATGAACAAAATTCATACAAACTCCACTTCGTTTTATGCACATCTCAAGCTCAGCAACCAGCAAGTTTAGCTGTGGAACAGCTTATCTCAAGCCATCAGCGTGCCTTAAGACCAGCAAGGGTATAAAGCTTTCCTGTAGCATGACACTCAGACTATATCCAGTCCATTGGTTTGGATGTCACACTTGAATGGGAAACCTCACAGGAACTACACATGATGGTCACTTGCCCTGTCAGATCTACCATGACTGTATCTAGCAGGAATATTCAAAATACTTGCATGGTATTTCCATGTGTGAGAGACTGGACTATGACTCAAAACAAATTGACCATTTTTGGAGGTTCCTTGGGCACTTTGCTAAGGCCAGGTTTGCAAGCCCACAAAGAGAAGGCGGTGAGGTTTTGGGTGTGTAATGACAAATCTCTACATAAGACAGAGGGGGTGAACTTATCACCACCAGAGGCTACAAACTGGGCTCTGAGGCCAATAAGAGGCAGACCTTGTGGAGACAGGATCATGCCTTTTATCACGCCAAATGCCTTACACACATGCCCTCCTCCTGGGGAAGGTCCCATTCACACATAGGCTTACTGACACAAGAGGCAGCTGCCTTAGAAGAGGTCATAAACTATCAATGACCCCTTGAAGTGCCCCCAGACTCATTTCTGAGGCCTTTCACCAGAGAAGTGCATGTGATCAAAAGGCAGTGTAAAACTGCCCCCTCAAAGCGGAGGTGCTTGGGCACTCCCACCTGAACCTGAGAGTTTATTAACCCACCAGACTTTGCATTTTGTGGGCATTTCCCCCACCTCCAGACAAATCAAGACCTTCAATCACCACTTCAATCAAGTCTCATCACAGATACATGGGTGGTAATTATGTATCTTTCTACTCTTACCAGTTCTTTTTCTTTCTTTCTTTTTTTTCCCTTATATGTTTTCTTGAGTGGTATTTTTATGCTTTCATATTGCCTTATTACTATAGATAATAATAACCAAAACAGCTACATATCTGCTTTCCATTGCAACCAAATTGTTCCAAAATAAACCCAATATGTGTATATTTACAAACACCAATGATTCAGTCATGGAAAACTCTTGTTAAAGTACTTTCATGGCGCTGTCAAGAAAAGGCATCCTATGATCAGTCTTGCCTATTTAGCCCAATGGACGTGCAGGCCAACAGGGTAACTTACCTGCACCAGCCTCTTGGTGCTCTATGTTATTTCCAGTACCAGCAACAGGCAGCATAAGGGCTTGCCTGTCTGCTTCTGGTATCTCATCTCCACTATCAAAGTCAAACTGTTCTCCTTCATCCTCCTCTTCATCATTCGGACCAGTGGCTTTTGGTTCAGGCTCTAGAACTGTGCAGAAAGACACACCTTTGGTTGTTTGCTCTTAATAATGATTTCATGAGACCAGTAAATGCTTCACATTTCAAATGAAGCTTATACAATGAACCCTCAGATTTTTAGGTTACTGGCACAGAACAAAAGTTCATTGATGTTCATTGATAACCACATGCAGTTTTCAACAAATCCTTTAGTGTAAACAAGGAAATTACTTGGAAAGAAATTAACAAGGGATAATGCAAATACCCTTGCTTTTGTCATAGTGAGCCAAAAGATTTTTAGAAAAACACTTAAACAGCCAATTTTTAAACAACAAAACTTCATAGATTAATTTATTTGCACAGGGACTTTGCAAATTTATAACTTCAACTCATTTTTCCTTTCTATTCTTTCCTAACAGTGTCCAAATATCAGTGACAATAACTTAGTTCACACACCCCATGAGACCAGCAGATTGGTTTTCTTACTCCAGTCTGAGACAGTTTTAAACCAACGACCTCATGCAACATGCCATTAGCCTTATTACCACACACAAGTGCACTCTGGTGGAGGTAGGGTGGAGTACCTTTGAGGAAGTAATGGCTGAAATAACAACACCCTAATATGGATAGGAAGGGTGGGGTTGGGGGTTTTTTGTCCTTGCTTGTGAAGATGCTGTAGCACAGATTTGGCACTGTGCATGGGGCTGGGGAGAGGGAGCAGGAGGAAGTACACGGCAGTTTCCCTCCATGCTACTGGGGAAAACCCATGAAGATTTAAACCCCCTCATGTACATACTGCACAAAACTATATCCTAAAATAGATAAAGATGTAAACACACAAGTATGTTATAAAAATTTACCTGAATGTGATAAGGTTCCCCTCTCACCCTCCTCAGGTAACACAAAATGAAAAATAAAGTCTTGCAAGGACAATTGGATATGCTGCATCATGATGATATTATCAGCTATTCTACCATCCAGGACACAATTTTTATCTTTATGATAAAATCCACAACACCCTGAAGCTCTAGACTGCTTAGATTGTCATGGTAATCAGCATTCCTGCCAAGGCTTCTGTTTCTTCAGGCAGGCTGAGCCAGCATATTTTACCACAGCCACAAATAACAAGACCTTTCATGCAGCCTCTCTGCAGGAGAAAAAGTGAACTAATTGCAAAAATAGTAAGGAACAAAAAAAAAAGGGTTATCCTGCATTTATTGTCATGGGTTATGGCTGAGGCAGCAGGATATTTAATTTCATTTTGATGAATTCCTTTTAAAAATTCTTCCATATGAAGTCGGGCTTCTCAGTTTTGCTTTGTCCATTAGCAATTCTTTTTCTCCTGAAAGATGCAAGAAATTCTTCAGAGCTCTTCCAAGTGATTAAAGACAAACATGGCATTCCTCCTGATTCAGCATCCATCTGACTAAACCGTAATACTTGTTGCTTGACTGTGTAATGGGGAAAACAAACAAAAGGGGGAAGATGTCTTTTCAACTTGAGTAAAAAAAAAAAATTGGATGTGCTATCTAATTTTTTTTCTGTTATGGCTGTTAACACTGCCCTGCTTCATTCATTTCTGAACATTTCCTTTGCATCATAGATAAACACGGCACAGAACCTGATAAATGGGCACTACAGCCCGGAAAGATCCCGTAATCACATCACTGATAGGACAGCAGGTTAAGATTACAAAAAGAGACAAAAAAAGAAAGGTTACATGTCTGTTAGAAAGGGCACACAGGACACAAACAAATATCCTCAGTTCATAAAGTTTTAAAACTGTATTTCAGCTTTTCATCACTTCTACATTTGTTTCATTCTGCGGGCATAAACTTTAGCCTTTTAAATTTACAGATACCTTCTGTCTCATGTTCAATAAAAATATTCTCTTTTTAAGCTTTTAATATCAAGGGCATACTATTTCAATTGATGTGAAAAGTATTTTAACAACAAAAATAAAATAAAATGAAGATGAGGGCTTTTTGCTTCAACTTAAGAGCTGATCAGAACTGCAAATACATACAGATTATGTCACACAAAAAAAAGACAAATTCTGGTTTTGAAAATACCTACTTTTTCCACAGTTCTTTGTGCTGTGTCACAACACACAGACAAAAGCTCTTTTTAAGTGCTACAATTCAGAAGGCAGACAGCAGTTAGACCCAGGCTGAATCTGGCTACTAAATACCACTACGTATCTTACAAAACTTCATGCTCATGAAGAAAGCCCGAGTTCCTCCTACCCTTTATCTGCAAATCAAAAGGATCGAGCAAAAAGTGCATAAGGCAACTGTTCTTGTAGAAAAAAAAGGGGAGGGTGGAGGGGCATGGTGGGTGGGTGTGTGAGGAGGGGATTTTCAAAGGCACCCTCCCGAGCAAAAAACATACAGAGGACAGCTTTTTTTTTTTCCCTAAACTTAATTTTAAAATGCACTACTTTTTTTTTCTGAAGTAATAATCACACAATTCTTAGCATGACAGAATCTGTCTGGAATTGCTTCAAATAATTAAATTACTTACAAAAAAACAATTCACCCTTTCACCACTACTCACATCCTTAGCTTTATGTGTGCCAACCAGAGCAATGAGAATACAATAAACGATCAAACTTTTTCATCTTAGGGCAATATAACTGAAGGCTCTGAAAATGCTTCAGGGAAATTCTTGCATTTCTAAAAATTTCTATTTGGAGTTTTCAAGACTGAAAAAAAGTCTGATATAACGGAATCATTGTCTTCAAGTTAAATTAAGTATGAAAGTGCTAATTTCGAATCAGAAAAAGGAATACACGTTCTCATAACTGTGTGCAGCACACAGATTTATGACTTTTTTCTGTGCTTTGTTATCCAGTGAAATGACATTTCTTAAGTTTACATCAAAAACAAGCTCACTTAGGCTGTGTTTACAGAGACCTGCTGGGGCATAAGCAAATTTTAAAAATGTTTGGTTGCTCTGCCAATTGCAAAGCATTCTTGGCAGCATCTGCTTTCCCATCCATTATCCTCAACTTATTTATAGTTCAGTGTAATACAGTTAAGGAGTTAAAAGAATGACATTAATTTCAAAGCCCAGATTAAGTCAGTGAAGCTTCATTAACAGTTTTTTTAAACAGTTTATTTTAGTGGCACAGAAGTAAGATAAAACAGCTCCGCACTTCTATCAAGTGGACTTTGAATACAATATGAACACACCGGAAATAACAAAAGCACACCACAAGTCTGTCCCAGCCCTGCAATCTCGTAAATCCATGATGACCCAGAAGAAGTCAATTGAGTTTCTTCCATGAAAAACCATGATAAAGGAAGAGTGAAGTAGAACCCCAGGCACAAACAGTTCAGCAGTCTGGGGCACAGTAACAAGCTTGGAAGCCCAGGACATAAACAGGTATGCTGCCACTAAGAAATATGAATACTTTGCATTTTAAGGTTTCAAAAATATTTTTAGAAATGGAAGGCTGTGGAGGTGACCCCCCCAGGGGCTGGGCCATGGGAGCTGAAGCATGGTTACACAGGGTTTCCAGGCTCCCTGATGTTATCCTGTTCCTTATTGGCTATAGGTGTTTTCCCCGCCCCAAAAACTGTGGTTGTCCCATGATTCCTGGGTCTTTGGTGGTTAGTTCCTGCTGGACCTGCGGTCGGTCTGGGCCCGAC
>VYXC01003789.1:0-11465 GCA_013397175.1 Platysteira castanea | reverse complement strand
CGCAGTGCTGAGAGAGCGACCCCCGCCCGGGACTGAGGGGTAGCCGGCCCCCTCCGAAAGCGGGGGGAGCCCGGCTGCCGCGGTATTCCTGCTCGTTCCCAGTGCTGGGCACCGCCGGCCTGCCCTACGCTCCGGGTGTTACCCTGGGCCTCCAGCGCACATCTGGAGGGACAGGGCTGTGTGGAAGCCATGTGTCCCTTCCCCAGTACATCCCAACTCACATTTGGAGGGGAAAGGGGTCTGGAAGGTGTGCGTCCCCCTTCCTAATCCATCCCAAGTCACATCCGGAGGGAAACGTGGTCTGGAAGGTGTGTCCCCCCTCGTCCTGGATAGAAAGGGGGCCTGAAAAATGTGTGCCCTTCTCCCCAGTCCATCCCAAGTCACATCTGGAGGGAAGGGCGGTGTCGAAGGTGTCCCCCCCTCCGTGGTACATCCAAGCTCACGTCTGGAGGGAAAGAGGGTCTGGAAGGTGTGTGTGCCACCCTCCCCACTCCATCCCAGCCCATGGCAGGGGATAGAACTGGATGATCCAAGCCCCTTCCACCCCGAACCATTCCATGATGATGATCCTGTCATTCTGCATGGTCCATGTAGGTTTTTGTGAGTGACTGGCTGGATTTTGCCTGGTGTGGGGGGCTACCTTGGCAAGCAGCTGGAGCCCCACTGCCGTGGTCAGCAACTCCATGGGAATGACCAGGAGGTGCCCATGAATCCAGGGCTTGTCCCAGTGCTCAGAGCACTCTGAACCTGCTGCTTCATTTGAATGAATTACAAAGCCACATCAGGGGAGGTTTAGGTTGGATTTTAGCAAAAGGTGCTGGTCCTGTGCACACCTGGGCTGTGTTTCTCTCCTTTTCCCAGGCAGGTGTTACCTGGAGTAGTTTTCTCATGTTTAGATCAGGGAAATCAGGCTCCAGTCTTCCCATCCTGCCTCTAGAAGCCTTGTTCTCCACCAGGAAAGACAGGAGGGAGAGGGAATCATTCCAAGGTGAGGGAATGCTGTGCCCTTGCACTGCTGCCCCTCCCCAGGGTTTGAGAAACGACTTGGCCGGGTGACCACAGCACAACAAGACCCTGATGTGCCTCACTCCAGCTGTCCTGAGCAGTGACCACACTCTGCTTCCCTAATCCCAGTGTTTTCCCATATTTTGGGAGCTATTCCTGGCCTCTGCAAACACAGAGCCGCTGGTGTGTTTGTGCGGTTATTTGGGAAGATGTTTTCCGCCAGTCCCAAGGGTCGCATGGGGCCTGGTGGCCTCGGTGTGTGCCAAGGAATCCAAGTCCCTGTCTTGGAGCACGTGCGGCTGGTGGCACGGACAGGGAATCACTGAGGCTGGGAAAGGCCTCCAGGATCACCAAGTCCAGCCCTAAAACAGCTGAGGACTGAGTAACATCCAGGGTGTGATTTCTCTCAGAGTGACTTTCTGGGGTCACCCAGGCAATTGTCACCAGCTGGGTGTCACAGGTCGGGTTTAGAAGGAGCAGTTGAAGGCAGAAAGTGCAGCTAAAGATGATCTTTAAATCCATCCTCACACAGGGATTTCTGTAGGATTTCTGCTCCAGAAACCCCCCCTGGGTGTGGATTTTGGGGCTCCCTCAGTTGTGTGGCCCCCCAAAGCCCTCTGCACCCTGTCCTTTCCTTCCTTTAGCACATTCCAGTTGGATTTCTGGAACAGATAGCAGACATTCCTGGAAGTAACTCCTTGTTTTTGCCTTTTCCACCTCACCCGTGTCAGTGAGAGGGGTGCAGAGCCCTGTGTTCTGTTAGGAGCTGTTTTTTCTCGTTTAAATGAATTCCTGGAGAGGCAGCTCCTTCTCCCATGGGCAGTTCCCTTCCTTGAAAGCCACTTTTCAGCAGCAGATTATGGATCTGCACAGCAGTTACGAGGCAGCCTTGGAGGTGACAGAGTCCTGT
Source organism: Platysteira castanea (assembly GCA_013397175.1). Lineage (NCBI taxonomy): Eukaryota > Metazoa > Chordata > Aves > Passeriformes > Platysteira > Platysteira castanea. The sequence goes on along the minus strand of VYXC01003789.1, from coordinate 9,550 downwards.
TGTTTGTGTTTGCCATGGATGCACGTGGGGTACGTGTCCTAAATTAAATTCATTTGTGATCTGAAGCACGCACAAGTGCTGGCAGCAGTTGGGTTTGGCTTCTCAAGATAAACTTGGATAACGCAGCCTTTCATCTGCAAAGTCATCAGCTGACTCGTTAATTGGATTCTCGTCCAATTAGCAGGAAAGAGAGGGGTGGGAGAGGTCCGGGAAGAGCCAGGACTGAGCTCTCCTGCCTGGCAGGGTCACCTGGGTGTTGGGTTATTTGTGTGTGAGTGGCCCAGGATGAGGTCCGGGTGTGCTGGATCCTGCCTGTCTGCCAGCTCCATGGGATGTGGAGCTGCAACAAAATTCCGTGGAAAAGTCAGGGAATGGTTCATGGAACAGAGAGGGGTTACAGCTCTGGGTGTTCCCCACTCGCCTTGGCACACTCTGTGTGGGCACGCATATTCCTCCAGTGGATCCTTGAGGGAATGGCTCCTGGAAGATCTGGGCATGCGGAGATTTGTGGGGAATCGCTTCCCTCACACCTGCTGCACTCAGTGCTGAGGTCAGGAACGCTTCAGGAGGTGCCTGTTCATCGGGTTGAAATCCCATTAGTGCAGAGGTCAGGGGGTGGACACCCTGTTTGGGAATCTTCCAGTCGCACATTAATTAATTTGAAGGTCACGTGAGGCTCATCACTCGGCTGCCTCCGTTGATTTGTTATCCAAATAATTATAATATATAAAGTAAGAGGGAATTAAAGAGAGGCCTTGCTAGTTCTGCTCTGGTTAACTAGGTGCTGATGGGTCAAAGGTTGAAGTCTGATCTTGGAGGTCTTTTCCAACCTCTCTGATTGCCACTCTCAGTTGGACTTGCTGGGGCGAGGATGTCCTAGTGTTAATTGCCTTAATGAAGTACTCTAATCCCTCTTTTTAAGAAAACTTGTTGGAAGTGCAGGAATCTCTCACTCAGAGCGGGACATTGCCTGTAAAGGTCTGTCAGGAGATTTTAAAACCCAATCCTGCCTCCTACCTGGAACAGTTGTCCCAATGATGAACACAGAGCTCCTGTCTGAGCCATTCCTGACAGAAAACCCTGTCTCCTTCCCACACTCCCTGCATAACCCAACCTCAGAGCACATCCCTCCGGCAGCTTCCTGGCCTGGTGGCAGCAGCAGGAGCGTGAGCAGAGCTTGGATTTGCTCCTGGTTGTTTCCTGACAGCCCCTTTACCCCTCTGGCAGGGGCTCAGGGGCACTGCAGGTGCTCCAGCACAGTTTCAGTGCTGAGATTTGGCTGGGATTTTTAAACTTTTTTTAAAATTTTCTTTAACATTTTAAGGAAACTTTTCAGAAGTGCAGGAATCGCTCTGTTAGAGCAAGACATTGCCTGTAAAAGCGTCTGGAGATTTTAAAACCCAATCCTGCCTCCTACCTGGAACAGTTGTCCAAATGATGAACACAGAGCTCCTGTCTGAGCCATTCCTGACAGAAAACCCTGTCTCCTTCCCACATTCCCTGCGTAACCCAATCTTCCTGGCCTGGTGGCAGCAGCAGGAGCGTGAGCAGAGCTTGGATTTGCTCCTGGTTGTTTCCTGCCAGCCCCTTTACCCCTCTGGCAGGGGCTCGGGGGCACTGCAGGTGCTCCAGTATGGTTTCAGTGCTGGGATTTGGCTGGGATTCCTGTGGCAGAGGTTTCCCACGGATCGTTCCTCTGCGGGAAGCTGCAGCCCCACCTCGGGTCTGAGGTTTCTTGCTGGGCTTTTTATAAAAATCCCATTACTTGGGCTCGACAACAACAACAACAGCCACCTGTGGGTCATGGATGGGCTTTGTGGCCAAGGAAGCCAAAATCTCAGGTGGGAGCGGGGATTTGGGATGTGTTTGTGCTTGAGGAGGCTGATCCATGCCCGAATTGGGAATGTGTGCGCTCGAGCACGTTGGCCCTTGGTTATTCCAGGCAGATCTGGTGCTTCCAAAACCTGAGGCCTTTGGCAGGAATCAACCAATGTGTAAAACATGAACAAACACCAGCCTGAGCTGCTGGGGCAGCTGTGAAGCAGTGTTTGGGCAGGGATGGTGGTGTAGGGATATGGGAGTTGGAGTTTCTGTACTGGGAAATCAGTGTAGGGATGTGGGAACTGGAGTCTCTGTACTGGGAAATAAATCGGTGTGGGGATATGGGAACTGGAGTCTGTACTGGGAAATAAATCAGTGTGGGGATATGGGAACTGGAGTCTGTACTGGGAAATAAATCGATGTGAGGATATGGGAACTGGAGTCTCTGTACTGGGAAATAAATCGATGTGAGGATATGGGAACTGGAGTCTCTGTACTGGGAAATAGATGTAGGGATATGGGAGTTGGAATTTCTGTACTGGGAAATCAGTTTGGGAGGTTGAGTTCATGGAGTTGTGGAATCCTGGAATGGTTTGGGTGGGAAGGGACCTTAAAGCCCATCCAGTAAAGCCATGGGCAGGGACATCTCCCACTGTCCCAGGGTCCTCCCAGCCCCTTCTAGCCTGGCCTTGGACACTGCCAGGGATTCAGAGGCAGCCACGGCTTCTCTAGGAATTGCATCCCAGCCCCTCCCCACCCTCATTCTTTCCCATTATCCCATCTCAGCCATCCCTCCAGCAGTGGGAAGCCATTCCCCCTTTTCCTGTCACTCCATCCCTTGTCCCAAACTCCTCCCCAGGTTCCAGCATGTCCAGCATCCGTGTCCATCCTGTGTTTGACCCTCAGGTACGTCGGGAACCTCTCCAGGGATGTGACTGAGGCTCTGATCCTTCAGCTGTTCAGCCAGATTGGACCCTGCAAGAACTGCAAGATGATCATGGATGTAAGAGCCTGAATCCTCTGATTTCGCAGTTCCGGGGAGCTGCTGGCCCCAGGCTGTGCTTGTGGGTCTGGGAATTCCCCTGGAAACAGGCACAGCCACCTTAAATAAATCTGGAGATGCAGTCAGGTGTTTTTGGCATCATTTCTGCCACGTTCCTGGTGGTAAATTTAAGGATGGGTGGACATGGAGAGGCACAATGAACTCATTAAATCATAGGGGGGTTGTAGATGAGGTTTTAAAAATTCTTTACCATAAATTTACCTTTCTAAAGCAGAATTGAAACCTCTGGGAGCGTTGTTAGTAGAGTAAGAGTAAGAAAACTCTCCCTGTAGAGTCAGAAAACCTGTCCATGTGGGGCGGTTGAGGTGTCAGCAGTCAGAGGCTGAGCAGAACAGCCAGAGTCCGGGTTTGTATCCCTAATCCCAGGCTGGTTTCCTGTCTCAGACAGCTGGGAATGATCCCTACTGCTTTGTGGAGTTCTACGAGCACCGGCACGCGGCCGCCGCGCTGGCTGCCATGAATGGCAGGAAGATAATGGGTAAGGTAAGCTGCCATGGCCCGGGGTGAGTTTGGGCTGCCACACAGGCTGTGCCAGGGGAAATTCCTGGGGGCATTCCAGCAGAAACCCCGCTGGGGACGGAGGGGATGCGCTGCAGGTGTAGGACTCTGCTTGGAGTGGAGATGTTGATGAGACATGGCTGGGATGAGGAGTTCAGAGTGTTGGGGGGAGGAGTTCAGAGTGTTGGGAGGAGGAGTTCAGAGTGTTGGGGGGAGTTCAGAGTGTTGGGAGGAGGAGTTCAGAGTGTTGGGGGGAGCTCAGAGTGTTGGGGGGAGGAGTTCAGAGTGTTGGGAGGAACTTCAAGGGTGGTGGGAATATGGAACTGGGAGAAAAATCTCAGAATTCCAGAGTGGTTGGGGATGGAAGGCACCTCCAGAGATGATCCTGTCCCAAAGTTCATTCAGAGCAGAGTGCACAGAGTAGTATCCAGGCAGGGTTTTGATGTCTGCAGAGAAGGAGATGCCACCGCCTGTTCCAGGCCTCAAAGGAAAGTTTTCCCTCTATTTTCCTTCTTATTTCCCTTCTTATTTCCCTTCTTATTGTCCTTCCTATTTTCCTCCTATTCAGGTGGAACTTGTGTGATTCAGTCTGTGTGCATTGTCCCTTACCCTGTCACTGGGCATCGCTGATGAGAGTCTGTCCCCATCCTCCTGACACTCACCTCTAAGACATTTGGAAGCCATTCCCTGTGTCCTGTCCCTCCATCCCTTGTCCCCAGTCCCTCTCCAGCTCTCCTGGAGCCCCTTTAGGCCCTGGAAGGGCTCTGAGCTCTCCCTGGAGCTTTCCCTTCTCCAGGTGACCACCTCCCAGCCCCTGTTAATTTAAGTACAATCCCTCTCCCTAGAAAAATGTCTTAAACTTGAGTTTTAACCCCAGCCTTGCACATGGGGGGCCCTACAGGGTCAGAATTAAGCACTGGAGATGTCTGAGCTTCTTGGGATTAGCCAGATCTGATGTGTGATTCCTGTTTGCAGGAGGTCAAAGTGAACTGGGCCACCACTCCCAGCAGCCAGAAGAAAGACACCAGCAGTAAGTGTCACCTGTGCCTCGAGCTGTGCAAGTTCTTAAACAAAAGTGCACCTCGCAGAGCTCTGTGGGAATGGTTTTGATTGGAATCCTAATTATTTATTGTGTTTGTGTTAATTAAACTTCAGGGCAAAGCTGAGCTTTGCCATCAGGTTCACACAGCGTTCACAAGGTAATTGTCTTCTTAAACATCAAATGGATCTCCAGGGTGTTCCTTGAAGCTAAGTTTGGGGGGGGTTTTTTGTTTGTTTTAGATTTATTTTTTATGGAAAGACTCTCCTTCCATTTCCCTGTAGCATCAGGAAGGGATCTGGTGTCCAGAGTTTGGGTTTGATGCAAATCCATGGCTCTTTGGTACCAGAGCAGTTGTGGATTAAACCCCAAACCTTCGTTCTGTACTTTTGGGGCACATTCAGCATCTCCCTGCAAGGCTGGTGCTCCTTGGGAGCATCCAGGCTCCTTCCAGAACAGGCTCCATCACTCACAACAATTTCTGTGGAGAAATTCTTGGAATTTCGGGCTGGTAGGGGCCAAACCAGAGCAGAGTGGAGAGTTTGGTGCCTGCTGTGGCACAGCTCAGTCCGTGTCACACACTGTAGGATTGGGGTGGAAACCCCTTGGATTTAGGCCTTTTGTGCCTGTTTTCCTCAGGAGGGGATCCCCCTTTCCATCCTGACGCCTCCAGTCCTGGCTCACTGCTGCTGCCCCTGGGTCCCTGGAAGTGTCCCAGACCCAGCTGGAGCACCCTGGGACAGTGGGAGGTGTCCCTGCCCATGGCAGGGGTGGCACTGGATGGGTTGAAATCCCTTCCCACCCCATGGTTCCAGGATTCCACGTCACAGCTTAATGCTGGCACAGGGAGAGAGAGATTTCCCTGCGGACTGGGCACATGAAGTGCAAATAATTTCAGATTTGTGCACCAAATGCTGGCAGGCCTTAAAAGCAGATTGTAAAATTCAAGATGTAAATGTGTGTCCTTCAAATCACGGGCTTGTGGCACTGCCAAGCACAGGGTCTGTCAGGAGCAGCAGGAATTCTGTTCCACAGCAAACTCTGCTCTTCCTGTAGCATCCAGTATGGGTTTTTGTGGTGTCTAATAGATATTTTTGTGCTTTTTAATAATGTATTGTCAATAACAGCTGGAGTTTTAATAAAGGGGTTTTTAGAAGAGTTCTTTTACTCTGCTCTGCTCAGAGTACAACACTTCATTTTTCACTTCAACCACTAAATCCTCCTTTCTCTTTTCCCCCTAAAGACCATTTCCACGTCTTTGTCGGAGACCTCAGTCCCGAGATCACAACTGAAGACATCAAAGCAGCCTTCGCTCCCTTTGGAAGAATCTCGTAAGTCCTTTTTTAGGGCAGATCAGCTCCTATTGCCTCTCCTGAGTGGAGGCAGCTTTGTGTTGACGAGAGTGACACCGTGGCAGTGCAGGGCCACACTCCTGCTCACACAGCCAGATCCTTTACCCCACTTGTTCTGCTTTCCCAGCAAAGTTGCATCCAGCTTGCTTTGCCTTAGTCCTCCTTGCCTCGTTTGGCAAAGCTGGAAAATCCAGATCCTGCACCTGGGCTGTGCATTCCCTGGCCCCAGAGTCCCTTGGCACTCTGGATTTTTGGTGCCAGCCACCCTTAGCCGACTTTTTAAATGGAGTTAATTCCCATTTCCCTCAAAATGAGCCTTTTTTTGGGCACGTTGGGGCAGCATCACCTTGTCCTGAGACCCCACAGCTTTGTCCAAACCCTTGGGGTCAGGGAGCTGAGCTGGTCCCAGCGGGGCAGGGACAGTCCCCGCATGTCACACACTGCTGCCAGGTGTCCCTGCCAGCCTGTCCCACGCAGGGTGCAGCAGAGTGAGGAGCAGTCCCTCTACTCCAGCCTCCAACTGTAAACCATTAATTTTCCTTGTAGTGTTGTCTGTACTGGACATTGGATGTAAGAACATAGAGTGCTTTGGAGTGTTGGGTAGTGAAGCATTTAATTGAAGTAAGTTTGGTTTTTGTTGCTTTATTTTTTCCCCCTCAAGAGTTCCAGTTTATTCCTCTTTCCATGCCAGCTTGATTTCCTCTGATTAGAAGGTTTAAAAAGTTCTATACGTGGGATTTTTGCTTCAGACATCCCTTGAGGGCAGCTGAGGGGCACCAGGGAGTGCAGAGGGAGGGCTCCAGGGGGTCTGTCCATCCTCTGGATGGAAGGGATGGGGCTCCAGGGAGTCCAACTTCTGGCCAGATGTGGCTGGAGGAAGGGATGAGGCTCCAGGGGCTCCCACCTCTGGCCAGATGTGGCTGGAGGAAGGGATGAGGCTCCAAGGAGTCCAACCTCTGGTCAGGTGTGTCTGGACAGTCCATCATGTGGCCAGATGTGTCTGGACAGTCCATTCTCTGGCCAGATGTGTCTGGATGAAGGGATGAGGGGCTGACACAGCTGGAATGGTGCAGGAGGGAGGCACGAGCAGGCAGGGTGTTGGTCTGAGAGTTTCCCTCCCTGGTGTCACTGAACACCTTCCACAAAAGTCCCCCAGAACCCCCAAATTTCCCCCTGACCCCAAAGCTGAGGCCAGGCTCTTTGTCCCACCTTCCCTGCAAGAGATTTTTCCCTACAAGAGCTGTCCCTGCCCAGTGCTGATGGGAAGGGAGCGATGCTCATGCTGGCTCAGACTCACCATCCAACCTGAAACTCAAGGTGTTTCCCCAAAAAAGGCAGAATTCTCCTTTTTGAACTCTCAATCCAAACCCCAAAGGAACCAGATTTTCTCCTTATTTAAATTCAGCCTGGAAAAACAAGGGATTGAATGAAGTGACTTCTCCAGCTCTCTTTCATCTCTGGAATGTGCTGCTTGAAATATTTGATTATTTCCTGATTGATTTCTTTTAATTTGAATCTTTATTGGTTCTAAGCTAATTTTTATTGATGTCCTTGAGGCATGATCAGCACAGAGAGAAATGGGGGCAATTCTTGGCCTCTGGGTGGTTTGAATCCCTGTCAAGCACCATCTCCCTCCCTTTGTGCTCACTCTGCTCATGTTTTCACTTGTTCTCAAGTCTTTATTCCCAAGTTTGCAGTTGAGGGTAAGCAGAGAGGAGTTTTCCCCCTTTTCTTTTCAAGAAAGCCCAGCTCAGCTCCCCAGAGTGGCTTTTTCAGGCAATTTGGGATGTTGGACCCAAATTGTAGGAAAGTTACAGAGGAAGGGGATCTAACAGAGAACAAATATTCCTGCTGCTTTGGAGAGAGATTTTCCTCAGGCATCTGGCTCTGTGGGTGCCAGAATTACTCTTAATTAGGCTTAAAACCTCTGAGCCTTAACGAATTTTGTGCCCACTGTGGCTCAGTGCTGTGCCTGTGCTCTGCTGGTTTCTCTGCCCGTTTTGATTTCACTTCCATCATTTCCTGACTGGGTTTTTTTTAGCCCTTTCTGTTTCTTTCCCCACTTGTCCATGTGGGGAGGGGAGCAGAGGGTGGCCTTGGTGGTGAGGACGTGTCCCCCCAGGGCTGGCTTGTCCCCGAACTGCCCAGGCAGTGCCATGCGTGTGCCACCAGTGGGTTTGGCTCTGGAGCTGGGATCTCTCCTACCTCAATCCCAAATAATGGGGCTCTGGTTATTTTGCAGAGTGTCCCTGAAGAATGGACAGAATCCCATGGCTAACTGCAAGCTTCACAGTAGACACACATTGTCGTTTTCTTATTTCATGTTATCCATTTTATCCCCTTTCCCCCGTTTTCCTTTCTATACCTCGTCGTTCCAATCACTCCTGTTTGATAATGATGTCTGATGTGTGGTTTTAAGACTTGGAATATGTTTTCTTTTCCTCAATAATTTCTGAAATATCCATCTCTCAAAATTTACAGCTGCCCACGGCCCAAAAAGGGGGTAACGAATTGACCCGAGAATTAAAGAATTCAGTTAACAGGCGACGTATGCCTTTTAATTCCTATTTTTTTCATGTTTATTTTTATTTTCTATTCAATATTTGGAACGAGCAGGTAGAATGTGTTGGCAAATAAATGAGAGTTTAAAAATTGCATGGTTCCAGAGAGCCAGCCAAGCTCCTGAAGTGATTTGGAACAGCTGCTTTGACCACGCTTTGTGTCTTTCCCGGCCTGTGACAGTGTCTGGAGCAGGAGCCAGCTGTAAAACGCAGCCATTTGTTAGAGAAGCTCTTGATTTGCATGTTTTCAATTTAATTTTGCTCCTTTAGCCAGGCTGTGTGTAGACAAGGAGCCTTTTTGCTTTGAGTGTGGTGCTGGTGCAGGGAGCTGTGGAGGGGAGAGGTGGAGCTGAGCCTGCCCAGCCGGGCTGGGGGCGCTGAGCTGGCTCCCGTTTGTGCTTTTAGGGACGCACGGGTGGTCAAGGACATGGCCACGGGCAAGTCCAAGGGCTACGGCTTCGTCTCCTTCTTCAATAAATGGGTAAGAGCCCCTCATTCCTCCCTCAAAAAGTGAGTAAGAGCCCCTCATTCCTTCCTCAAAAAATGGGGAAAATCCCTTCATTTCTCTCTCCAATAAATGGGTAAGAGCCCTTCATTCCTTCCTCAAAAAATGAGTAAAATCCCTTCATTTCTCTCTCCAATAATGGGTAAGAGCCCCTCATTCCTTCCTCAAAAAATGGGGAAAATCCCTTCATTTCCCTCCAATAGATGGGTAAGAGCCCTCCTTAATTTCCCTCTTCAATAAATGGGTAAGGTCCCTTTGTTTCTTTCTCCAATAAATGGCTAAGTGCCCTTTGTTTCCCTCTTTGGTAAATGGGTGAGATCCCTTCATTTCCCTCTTCAGTAAATGAGTAAGAGCCCTCTATTTCCTTCCTCAATAAATGGGAAATGTATTGGTTTCCTTCTCCTATAAATGAGTGAGAGCCCTTTGTTTCCTTCCTCAAAAAATGGGGAAAATCCCTTCATTTCCCTCTTCAATAAATGAGTAAAATCCCTTCATTTCCTTCTTCAATAAATAAAATCCCTTAATTTCCCTCCATTAAATGGGTAAGAACCCTTCATTCCTTCCTCAAAAAATGGGAGAGATCCCTTAATTTCCTTCTTCAATAAATGGGTAATAACTCTTCATTTCCTTCTTAATTTCCTTCATTTCCCTTCACTTTCTTCTCCAATAAATGGGTAAGAGCCCTTTGTTTCCTGTAGTGGGTTGGTTTGC
>VYXC01003788.1:49699-100805 GCA_013397175.1 Platysteira castanea | reverse complement strand
GATCAAGAAACAGCCATACAAAACCAAAAGACAAACAATAATTTCCCACCTGGGCTACCACTATAGGATCATATGTTTCTCCATAAGTAACATCTTCCACTATCACTGTTATAAAATTTAATGGAAGAACACCAGTGACATATCTTATATTCTACTAGAATGATTGATGTCTGCTTCTAACAAAACCCTTTTCTTCCCTACACAGGTTTATGAAACAAATTATGTTTCAAAACATTATAATGAAACTCCCTCCTCTACTTCAGAACTTATAAAGGACATTAAGCATACTGAGCTTCTCTATAAATAACTAATGATTAATTAATTTACAGTCCTAATGCTGCTTGCATTTTAACATATAATATTCTTTACTATAATCAATTCACCCAGCTTAAGCATTAATTGTTCAGAGTTCTTCATTCAATCAAGAAAGAGCATGACAACACTCTGAAGGACAGAGTTAGTAAAATACTAATTCCAAAATTGACCCACCATTATGTCCTCAATGACAGTGCATTTTTTAAAATCAAATCATTTTTCCAGTTAGTGATCAGACTAGCCATTTCTTTGCCTCTTTCTAGTATCCATGCTATTATATTAATATCAAGAAGATCAGCAAAGAGAGATGAAAGATAAAGGTCTCGATTTTCAATTTAGTCATTTTGCTTTCATATTTCTCAATTACCTGCAGACTTCATCCTTCTAGAAGGAAATAAGATCTTCCAGTTTTTGAGTTAATGTAAGCTACCCTTAACAATCTAGGAAAAAAACCAACCACAAAACAATAAAACCAGTAAAATCTAAAGGCAAGTCAACAGCAGTGGTTTAGAATTACTGGACCTACATAGTAGTTTAATAAATACCTTCTCTACAATATAATCATGCGGGTTATTACAACTATGACTACTTGAGGACTATCAGTCTTGATTAAAGTAAAATAAAAATATGTAAACCTAACTTGACAGTATAAAAGTATATTGAAGATTCAATTAAATAATTCTGTTGGGTCTAGCTGGAATTTTCACTGATGTTCCTTCCATTGCACACTGACAAATTGTACCAAATTTCACCAAGTTTCAGAATACAAACATAAGAACATGCTAGACCACTATTTTTTTACATTTAGTTTGAATTAAAGTTCAAGTGCCAGTAGTATCTCACTTGTAACTTGTCAATGTTAAAACACCAGACATAAAAATTATTACAAAAACGATTCCCATTATTATTAAGAATTATCAAATAAAATAGGGCAGATACTTTACTAGTGTAAACTGTTCCAATGAACAGAACTGTACCAATTGATACAGAACTGTATCAATTTCATAGTGAATAAAAGTTACACTGTCGTTGGAGAACACTCACAATTCTAGTTTTGACAAATGTTGATTGTTCACTTACAGTTTTCTAGAGTTTGTTTCATAACAAAATTCTTAATAACGTGGGGGATTTCCCCCTGACTTTTGGTATGTGTTATGAAAAACCGGTACTTCAGACAGAATTAAAACTACTAATACTACTTAAACTACTACTACTAATTGTAAACTGACTGTGAAAGGCTGCAGTTACATACTTGAAAAAAAAATGTTTTAAAACACAGACAAACTGCTTACACGAAATTAGTTTCCAAGTAGTATTTCCAATGAAGAACAGGTTACTTCAAGAAGTAAGAAGGACAGCTACTAATAAAAGAAAATTTGCTGTACTAAAGAAGTTTAAGTTTTCATTTCAAATATCACTAATTTTTATTTATGCAAGGAATTCACACCAACTATATCTCAGATTTCAGGCACACACAAGTACTAGAATGTACTGAATACAGACTTTTGCAAAATAGCTACACAATACCCCAGAATCTGTAAGTGAAAAAATACTGTTTTTAATTTACCAACAGCTTCCCAGAGAGGAACGACTGCACAGCATGTTTCTTTTTTATTTTCTTAATGTTGGATAATGTTAGTCACTATAATAATTCCATTCTCTTCTTAAGACTGACCAACAGGATAGTAAAATTTATAGTATAATTTATAGTACAAATAAAGACATGATACAGTGACCGATCCACCTGGATGGAGGCAATTTAATTTGGAAATGAAACTTCAAGAAGTCGTGATCACATACTTAGCACTCACACATAAGCATAAAATAGGCAAATCCCTAAGATTTTAAATTATAGCACTGCTTTTCTCAACATGTCACAGAATGACTATTCAATTCTTTAACGTGATGCTCAATGACATGAAAGTCGTCATCTCCCTTTCTTACACAAATATACACTTCAGCTGAGAGATGAAGTCTTGTTTCAGTTTGCTCATTCTTTTATACCATACTTCCTCAACACTTTAACCATAGGCTGCAGTATTCACTAGCTGTCTTGTTTTCCTTCCATGTGCTGATTCTGACACATTGAATTTTCTTGGAATAAAAAAATTAACCTTTTGGGATTTCCTTCTTTATCCCAAAATAAAGTTAAAAATCTAATTTCAGAATGAAACAGGTTAAATCTTACAAGCAAAATCTACCAGAATTCAGATCCAACAGTTTAATTACTAGGTTCCCACACAAGAAAAATGCGTGTGCAAATCCTACTTCTGAATGAGAGACATAAAAATTAAATTGATGTTTTAAGTGTCAGCAGAGGACCCGAACAATGGATATACTACCTTTTCTGAGTACTTTTACCTCTTCCTTCCTTAAGTATTCTTTGCCTCTCTGTTGGCTGATTCCCAATGTTACATTCCTGTAAGGAAGAAACTACATAATATTCAATTTAATTTTGGTAGAGATATGCTTTGTAAATACAAAGGAGAGCCACTATTAACATCATCATTTGCAAGCAGCTTTCCATAATGCTCCCTTTTGGATAATACAATTACTTCAGAATCCTAGATCCCTTAAAGATATGAAATAATCAGTGTGTATTCAAGGAAGTGACACATATCCGTATTATAATGCAGGCTTCTCTACCAAAGATAGAGACATACATACTGTTACTCTCATTTACAAGCTGTACATGGGCCTCTAAGGTTGTTTTTGAAGGGCTGATTTTCAAAACTATTTAAAATACAAACAAACAAACAAAACCCCCAAAACCACTAAGCAAAAGCACTGCAACAGGCAATATTTCTTAGCTAGTAAAAGAATGACTTTAAGACATGTTATTTTAGGGACAAGCTGACTCAATTTTTGGCTTGCTTGTTACAAAAGCATATCTTCATTTTCCAACAGGAGAAATAATATCTTGGAATTGCAACTTTTAAGAAATTTTTCCCAGGTTTGACTTACCTCATGACTGTGACAGTAAAGTTTTAAAATGGACATGATTTTAAAAATCAGTGGGAGAAATCCTCAATCACATTATTTGGAAGGTATAGTTCTGTTGCTCACTTACCAAGCATAATCCATCTCTATTCCTGTATGTAGGAAAATTTTGCTTAATTGCCAGAACTGTCTCACACAGCTGTGCGATCTCAAGCAATTCACAATCACTATACATCTTCCCACTTTCTTGCGTTTTTTAAACGCAACTCAGAAATTTTTTCATAGCAATAGAGTGCACCAAAGCACTCTGCACCAAAAGCACATGAATACATTTTGTATCTTGGAGTGCTCTTTCTCACTAGTCCTTGCATTTCTTTTATTTTTGGAACTCAGGAATAAAATTTAGTAGTATACAGCCTAAGTGAGTGGCTTTCTCCCTTTGAATACGTACTTCCTTAATGTCAGCATATATTTTAAATTATTTATCAAACTGTTTGGTAAACAGTATGAAATCAAAATAAACTAGATAGTTTTCATTCCTATTCTACACTCCCATTGTATTTAAAGTTATAAAAATATTTTCCTGTCTGGTATTCATAGCAAAGTTAAAGTTAAAAGCACTAATGGACTCACATTTCCAGGACTTTTAAAACAGAAATTGCCATCTGTAGTGGGTTGAACCTGGGTTGACTGACGGGCTTTTGAGCCAACCACTTTTGCTATTTTGCATATAAAAAGTCTGTGCAGCGTGGGAGATTTCTCTCTGTCTCTGGGCTTCGGGGCTGGTGGGTGGCCGGGGTTGGAAGGACCCAGGCCCAGGCCCAGGTCTGGGCCAGGACCTTCACCTCGACCCCTCAGTGTGACAACGACGCGGGGCTGGTCCTCCCCTCCCAGGGGAGAGCTGTTCCTGCTCCACAGGCACCCTGTTACTGAAGCCACATGACCAAGATAAATCTGAGACTGCTGGGACCAGCGGGGCTGGCGAGGCACCTTTNATTGAAACCACATTTTCTCCTACGGCCCATGATTTGGCAGTGTGGGAAAACTGTGAAAAATTCATGGGAAAGATACCCTTCTTCACTTCAACAGATTTTTTTTTTCTCCGGGCCAGACTGTTGGTTTGTGAAAAGTCTATGGCGCAATAGCAACCTCTTTTCCTAAAACATAAATAGATTCTTAAAAAGTACAACTCTGACCCAACTACCATGTTCTTGTTTTGTTTTCACCTATAAAAGGTTTATGGTAAAGGAAAAGCATTGGGAAAGAAAAAGTGTTTTAAAGGTTTGCTTTAATTTCTTATACATTCTTTTTTTTCCTCCATTTTGTTAATAATAAACTTTCTTTTATATTGCAACTGTTTAAGCATGAACCTAGTTTTGCCCCGAAATTTCTTTACATTTTTCTCAATGAATCCACATTCCCCTTATACAGATAATTAGATTTCATGTGTTTGGCATTTAAACCAGTGCCAAACCACGACACCATTTTATCCTGATCTAGGACTTCTTTCTTCAATTACAACTCAGAACCTTGTCTATTCCAAATTCAGTAATTGAATTTAGTTTATCCTCAAGTTTTGACATTGAAAAGAAGGAGGGAGAGGAGGGCAGAGTCTCTGTATTTTAAGTCTGTATTTACAGAAAGATGTAGTAGGACTGCTGGCATATGAAAGTATATTCAATCAACAATAACAAAAAATTAAAGCAGCATTTTGTTGACCAGCTAAATTGAGGTGCATCATTCAATGTGACCACTTTTATTATATTTGCAGTAGTAGTGAGCATCATGATTCCACAGACTGATCAGAAGAACTAACTGAGTACTAGAGATTTATTTCAAATGAAGACACCAGTTATGGTTCACTAATTTGGTTACATTGTTGTATTCCCCATGCCTTCAATGGGAAAAAAAAACCCCCAACAGTTATATCAATAGTGAAGTTTTGGGGGTTGGGAATCTTTTCTTTTTTAAATCAATATTTCAAAAAGCATAGATGTATTTTTGCAGTAGGATTTCTAATTTACATGTCTGTAGATTTATATCAAATTGTCGTGGTTTGATGTTGGTTTAAATGCCAAACATAAAAAATTTAATTATGTGTATAAAGAGAAAATGGATATATTGAGGAAAATGTAAAGAAACTTCAGGGCAAAACAAGGTCCATACTTAAATAGCTGCAATACAAAGGAAAGTTTTTTACTAACAGAGTGAAAAAACCCCAAAATTATAAGGAATTAAACCAAACCTGTAAACACCTTTCTTTACCAATGTTTTCTCCGTTACTACAAACTTTTCACAAGTGAAAACAAAACAAGAACATGGTAGTGTGGTGAGAGTTGTACGTNGCGCAGCAGCCCTCTTTTTTTCCCCGTCATCATTTAGCTGCCTTCCAACGTGGTCTTTATCCCTTCCCCTCTGTTTCTGACCTTGGAGCTGCCATGTTCAGTTTCATCCCATGTGACTTCACTTCTCTCTTCTTACCTCGTTGACTTCACTTTTCTCTTCTTACCTCGTTGACTTGAAAGAAAAGGTGTCTTTGTTGGTTGCAGTGTGGTGTTTCTTCAGTTTTAGTGAGAGTTGTGCAGGATTTAAAGGGGCCCTGCTGCCCCCACTGGTCCTGGTACAGGGTTTTGGCAGCTGCAAGTCTTCAGTCACGTGGCTTTGGTTACACGCTGCCTGCAGAGCAAGAACAGCTCTCCCCTGGGAGTAGAAAGTCGGCTCTGCACCACTGCTGCGCTGAGAAATTGAGAGGAGCCCGGCTCAAGCCCAAGCCCAGGCCCTGCAGAGACAAGAGCTGGCCCTGCGCTGCCACCATACCGAGGGGTCGAAGGGAAGGGCCTGGTCTGGGCCCAGGCCCGGAGCCTTATGCCTTCGGCCACTCCTCAGCCCTTAAGCCCAGAAACAAAGAGGAAACTCCCGTGATTGCCTGGGCTTTTATATGCGAAATTGCAAAAGTGATTGGCCCAGAAGCCTGTGAATCACTTCAGGTTTAATCTGTCATACAAACTAAAAGATTAGATTAAGACTCTCCAGATATACCTGATTAGACACTTCCTGAATTTTAAGTTGTCGTTTTCTTTAAACCACTAAGGGCCTCTTAAAGATAGTCCCACATTGAAATGATATGATACTGCTGTTTTACCCAGTAGGCAGAGGAATCTTTGGTATTCATATCACTGAGTGTTCTCAGTTTAGAAACATGGAATGGCCAAATACAGTCATGCCACGTATTAATTTCCTGTGATGCTCTTCTTTAACAAACAGTATTATTGCATCTTCCTGTTTCATAATAATTTCCTAAGTTGATGAAATTTCTCTGAGTTACAGCAGGGCTTTTACTTCCACTCTGCACCCGAAGGGTCATACCACTGACAGTTCAACAAGAGGTCCTCTTATTCTGTATGCCAAAGCTGAAAAGTCCAAGATCTAATACGCCAGTATCCCAACATGTAAGTTTACTTCTGTTGTTATCTTGAATATCATGTTAAAAACAAGCAGATATCCAGTCTTACAGACACATATATATATAAAAAACATATAAAACAATATATGGTTCCCAGCTCTTTACTGTCATCCCCTTAGGGAGACTGCTTAAAATTCAAACACTGAGTGTTTTTCAGGTTTGAAACAGGTGGAACGCTTTCGCCAGCTCCCTCCAGATCTTATATGCCTTGTACATCCTTCAGAAGGACAGGAAGTTCTACTACTTGTGGAGGGGCCGGTTGTTCTCAGCCTCCTGTGATGGAAAGGCAGGAGAGGCACAGCTTGTGTTTGCAGTTAGCTCCGTAACTCCTGTTTTCTGCTGCTACAAGTCTTTTTGCGTTTTACACATATAAATGCAAGGATATAAGAACACAACTTCCTGCAATGCAATAGTGTTTTTACTTTCAGTCATCATATCCCTCAGTCTTGCCACACAGCTAGCAATTTGCAAGGACTTCCTCAGGAAACAGGGAAGCATCTCAGCAAATTACTTTGTCAGAGTGATCAAAACGAAGAGAAAATTGCTAAACCTCTTCTGCAATAATAAATCACATCTTTGTGAAGGTGTAATTCATGGTCCTCCATGGAACGAAGACCAGTCCTGAGTTTTGTCTCCCAACCTGTGCTTGGAAGGACTATCCAGTTCCAGCACAAATACTGCACACTTCCTGTGAGGCTCAGAAATGCCAGGATGCACACCCAGCTACTGTCAGCCACCAGAAAAAACTTCTTACTCTCAGAATTAGGGAATACCAGTTCTCAAGGAGACTGAGCAGTTCAAGTGGAGGTTAAATATGAAACCATTTGGAGATTCTGGAGATCCTGTTACGGTGAAAGTGACTTGGAATCTTATTGCATTGGGTCTACAAGGCAACATTTTGATCATTGCAGTGGACTGCAAGAACGTCTCTGAGCAGCAGCCATGTGACCACCCCACAAAGTTCCAGCCAGCTCCAATGGACACAGGGCAGAGCGGAGCCCTGCAGTCAAAGTGGTGGCATCTCTTGGAAAATTTATTTAAGAAATGATAAAAAATGCTGCA
This sequence comes from Platysteira castanea, assembly GCA_013397175.1. Classification (NCBI taxonomy): domain Eukaryota; kingdom Metazoa; phylum Chordata; class Aves; order Passeriformes; genus Platysteira; species Platysteira castanea. The sequence goes on along the minus strand of VYXC01003788.1, from coordinate 93,025 downwards.
CAACAGTTGAGAGAGAGGAGTGAGAAATATGTGAAAAATATGTAAAGGTATCAAGATGAGAGAAGGAGGGGACAAGGTGCTCCAGGCACTGGAGAAGCAATTCCCCTACAGCCCATGCTGGAGCAGGTTTATCTTGACGAAACTGTGCCTTACATACAACCCATGCTGAAGCAGTTTGTGAAGGACTGTATCACATGGGAAGGACCCACCCGGGAGTACCGGAAGAGTGTTATAAGAGAAAAGTGGCAGAGAGGAGGTGTTACAGGTTGATCCCAATAGCCATTTCCTGTATCCTGACAGCACTCAGGGAGAGGAGTCAGGATTGAAGGACTGAAGCTGAGCCTGAGAAAAAGAAGGAGGGTGAAGGGAAGGCAGTATGGGTATTTTGTATTTGTTTCTCATCATCCAGCTCTATTTTAATTGGCAATAAATTAAATTATTTTTTCCCATGTCCAGTCTGTTTCCTCTGTGATGTTACTTAGTAGGTTTTCTCTCTGTCTTTATTTTGACCTATGAATTTCATCTAAGTTTCTCCCCATTCTGCTGACATTGAGGAGAGAGAAAGCAGCTCTGAGAGTATCTAGCAGGCAGCCAAGGTCAACCCACCATGTGTAGAGGAATTTGTCACTATGAAGAAACAGAAAAGTCAGATAAAAGGATTCTGTTTCATTGACTGACAAGCTATAAGGACAAAAATAACTTGCTCACTTAAAATTACAGACTGCAGCAGAAACAAAAAAGAAAATTTTAAAACTCACATTAGAATTTCTTGTTACCCATTGACACCTTCTAAGAAAGTCTATGACGCTTTCTAACTTTCCTCTTCAGTTCACAACAGCCAAGAACCCAAAAAACTTAATCTTTTTTGGCTCCCGCCCTCACATACAGCTTCCTATTTTTCTAGCACATGATGTAAACCCTGTCTTTTATTTCCTTGCCTCATATGAGAGGACAATGGAGTCTTAAATGGCAGTCTGACAGCAAAGATATTTCTCTCACATTTCTTTAAGTTTTAGGGTTGACTTAGCTCTCTTCTGCCTCAATTAACAAATTCCTGTCTCTAAGGTGTTTCTTCCTACTAAAGTGAGTTCTCAGCTCTACAGTCATTAACTTCTATAATCTTTTGGAAGAATCAAAACTTGGTATCAATAATTTCAGACAGAACTTTTATCCCATCTTATTTGTAAGACCTGGATATAGAGATCTATATTTTAATACATTAATGAACTGTCTCGGACAAGACCTCAAAAATCTGAGGTCCCATTGCCCTACCTTTATTTACATTAGCAGTAAATGAATTGTGTAATTAGTGTCCTGACACTGTTATGCCTTTGGTGTCTTACTGTAAAGTCCATGCAGTTAACACTTTGTAGCCCTTTTTCTCCTGCTGCTATTGTATCCTTTTAATTCTTATATACTGTGTCTTGCAGGAATATATTGAGGATTAAATTCTGAATGACAGTACAAACACTTTGAAGGAATGAATATATTCTGCATTTTTGTGACTCTTCTCAGCTTCAAAATTACTGCTTTCCATCAATCTCTACATCAAAGAATCAATTGTTTTTGTTGTACGCAGCCATAAAGTCCAGGTCTTTTCAAACCACCCCTTCATGTTTTATATGTTATATGGTTAAGTACAGAAGGATGATTCCTCTTTCAGAAAGCGCTCCTGTTTATCCTCCATTTAGTAACTGGAATAAACAATTCACATATGATTCCTTCAAATTCTTTAGTCTATTTTTCCTAATAGCAGTAGCGTTAAGCAAGAAACCTTAGCTTTGAGCTGACTTCTGCACATTCTAATAGCTCTTCTCAGGGAGAGACTTAGACACTGAAAACTGTTACTTTTCATAAACTTATTTATACCTAGAAGTACTGAAGTACTAAAAGACTACTCATTAATATAATTTCTAGCGTGACCTACCCATTATACTGCTACAACTCAGAGGATAAAAAGAGTCTTATATAGCTTGCACCGAGTCTAATGTACTACATGATTTCAGTTGGTCCAGTTAGAGAATTGCATTACTTCAGTACACAAGGCATAGTGTTCAAGATTTTGGCCAAGTGTAAAGCCAAATATAATTTAATAATATACTAGCATAAAATATATTGGTTTGCTAGGACTGATGCCTAAGAGTGGCCTTCCTGTAGCAGAGAGGAAGCTCCGAACATCTGCATTTGTAAACACTTGTAGTGTAAGCTCTGTCAGATCGGATTATGAGCAAGGGAAGCTTGTGACTGAAATAGATGTGCAAATAAAATTTCCAGGAGTAAACACAGTGTTATATATAGTAGCATATAGTTACACCACTTTATGCTTCTTAACTTCCAGTAAATTAGAAAAACTAAGGCTACAGTGACATGTTACAAAGAATTGGCATTTTATGCATAAGGCTACATAACAATGCCTATCAAATTAAAAACAGCTTCCCAGTAACACATGGTCACAGAGGAGAGCCTGCAGCACAAGAAGTGTCTAATGGTGGATATTCATTAAGCAAAGGTGCATATTCCATCACACCTGCCCAGTACAATGCCTTTTGCTGTGACACTCTACCTGCCAAATGCTCTACAAACCAGGCCAGCTGGCCAGCCAGCTGAATTTGGGAAGACTGATGATGAATGAGACCTCTAGAAGTTTATCACACACCACCAAGCAAACAAGGAAAGCAAAGAAAGGTGCCAGATGAACAAGACTTGGTTGATGTAACTGTTGCAAACCCTGAAAAAAGCCCTAGAAATGGTATAACAGCTCCCTAGAGGAGAGCCATGGCATATTAAGTCTACATGTAGAGACTGGCATATTTTGATTATTCAGGTTCATATCTAAGAAGAGAAAAAAAAGTATACTTCACACTTAATTTACACTTTTGTTGGCTAAACATGGAGAAGAAAACACTAATAGACATAATACTTATTTGGCACCTAAAGTCTACACCCCACAGCTGCTTTGGGAGAGAATTAATGCTTCCAACAAATCAGTGGTAAGTTAGACCAAACAAAACAGTAGTTTAAAGAAAAGTGTGAACCTTTCTCAGCTGTTCTGATGCATATTAACTAAAGCCTCATTATAACCATATCAATGCTCCTTGTTTATATTACTTCTTTGAGCTTTTCAGCAAAATATTCAGCCAGTGAAGAGATACAATGTTTCTGTGGAGGTCCAATTATGTACAGCTATTCTGTTCAGAAAAGGTAGCAATCTGTTAAAATTTGAGTTGATTGCAATGTGTAGTTTTAAGTGATGCCTTAGTCATCCTTGTCTAGCGACCAGTTTGTTGTTCAATTTAATTAAATTCATATAGTTAAGAAATTTTATGCATACGTTTGTACCAGTCAAAGGTATTATTTGTTTAATTTACCTTAATTTAAAAGTTACTTTCATTTTTACACTCTTCAATTTAAACTTCAATCCATTGCTCTTTGCAGCACTCTTACCTATCACAAAATATTCTCCTTTAAGATGACTTGGGCAAACTTCAGTGCTTCAGTAAGGAACATAGTGTAATTATAGCTTTATTGTAAACTTCCAAGCTGTTTTGTTGTCCGAGCAATTCCTAAATGTATTTTTCTTAACTCTAGGGGGAAAAATTTTCTCTGCCATCCATCACTGAGATTTTGTGCTATACAGTGCTTAAGAGCTGAGCTAGTGTACATGCCTCATCTGGCCTCTGCAGCTCCTCAGCCAGGGAATTGTTGAGCATGACAGCCAACCCCACACCATGCTTGGTACACTGAAGGCTCCTTGGTAGGCTCCAGGAAACCTAACCAACTCAGCTGCAGGGTGGTGTGTACATCAGCTGTCCACACATCACTGAGCACCTAGGCAGCCAGTATTGCTCACCCTGAAAGAACAACCATGAGTTAATATATGGCACCAAGAGGTCTCTAGCTGACTGACTGTGGGTCTCACTTGTGGGTCTTGGCTAACACAACTCTTCAAGCTTGAACTCATTGACAGCTGCTGTGACCACCTTCATCTTGTATACCCACAGGGTGAGTAACTTCCTTCAAGATCTCTTTCATTGATGATGAAACTATGTTTCTCTGCTGATCTGACCTCTCACCCTTATAGGGTGTTCAAAGGTCTGCTGCCAGACGTCAGCCAGTAATGTCCCCACAATCCTCCTGCACAGTGACAGAGCCTTACAGTGCAGGTGTGCTTTCATAGGGAAAAAGGCAGGTAAGCTGCTCCCACTTTCCAGCGCCGTGTTGTATTATTTACAGCACCCTTTCACTCAGCTACTACTTTCCTTTGCCACTCTGGGAACATTTGGACACACAAACTACTTTTTTGCTTGTGTGTTGGTTTTTTGGGGTTGGGTTGTTCGGTTTTTTCAATAACGACCGTGCATCTCGTTAAATCATGCTGATCACTGGCAAGTGCCGGGCATAGGACCGGGCGTAGATGTTTGGATTCAAGGAAGGCCAGCCCCCTGCCAGAGGACGGTCCAAACCTCTTTAAATACGCCCCAGCACCGCTCGTAACCGCGTGGAGTGAGAAACGCGGTTGCGTTTGTCGTCGGCCCGCGATTTTAGACCGAAAACTGCGCAGCGCGGGGCCGGGCGGCCCGTGCCGGGCTGCGGCCCCGTCGCTCGACTCATGGCGCCCCTCGGGAAGCGTCCTGAGCCCGCACACCGGGATGGGAGCCCCTTCCCAGCGCTAGGCAGAAGGGAGGTAAGGGCACATGGCGGGCGGGAGCTGCGACCGAGCCCGTCGGCTCCCCCAGGGCGACCGCACCGCTTCCGCCGCGCTGTGCGAGGCCCGGCGGCACCGCTCCTCGTCGCCCCCGCCCGAGGCTCCTCCTCCCGCTGCTGGTCGCTCCCAGGGCGCAGGGCTGACATCACGCCCGGGGTTTCCATCCGACCGCGGGAGGGGGAGGCTGAGCGGAGCGGCGGCGTGATGGCGGCGGTCGGCAGGACTTAGGAGTCGGCAGCGGAGCGGCGCCCACCCCGGTTCTCCCTGCGCCCCTCCCAGCGCGGTCCGGACCTCATTGTTCGAGCGGCAGAGCGAGCGAGCCCGCGGCGCGGGCAGCGCAGAGTCGGCAGGAGCAGCGGCGGCCGCCCAGGCCCCGCCGCGGCCGCGGNTGGGAGGGCGGCGGCGGTGGCCGTGGAAGCGCTGCCAGGGAGCGGCGCCCGTGCAGGCCGCGCCGATAGCGGAGCGGGCGAGCGGCCCTGCCCGCGCTCCCCGTGGGCGGCCACCGAGAGAGCGGCGCGGGCGGCAGGGGATGAGAGTCGGGATCGAGTCGGCCTGGAGCAGAGAGCGGGCGGCGGGGAGAAAGTTTTGCCGCCGCCCGCGGTGTTGCCCAGGTACCGAGGGCGCGGCGGTTCGTGCCGGCGCGGGATCGCCCGGCGTGTCTCCAGCTCCCCCGCGGGGTCCCCGGCCGCGCTTAGCGGCCCCGCTGCGGCTGCGGGGCTCCTTCCGATCGCACTGCCCTCCCTTATCGCCATTGTTCCCGGGCCGGAGCGGCCCGGCGGGGTGAGCGCAGGGCAGTGCCCGCCCCAGAGCGAGGGTTCCCTCACCACGGCCCCAGTGGGTTCGGGGTTGGGCTGTGGCTTGTTCGAGGGGAGCACCCCGGGGCAGGCAAGACCCTAATCGCCTTCACACCGCTAGGTCTGTGAGGGCACAACTCCTGATCTGATTATCACTGAGTTTATTCTTGCGGCCCATTTATCGTGACCCTAAACTTTCTCTGGCTTCATCGAATACTGACTGCCTAGTGATCTGGCCTAGGATACTCATGTATATGGAATAATGATCATTCCATCTGTGGGGTCTTGCTGGTTTGATTTAGTTGGAACTCGTGCTAAATGGTACAGTCTTTTATCTTCCTGCTTCTACCCACAACTGTAAGTGTGTTCCTGGAAGTTCTTCCACTATGTTTTGTGCATGAAATACGTTTTACTAAGCAGATCTTAGCAGAACATGAATATTTACCTACCTCTTCAAGTAGACATTTTTTCTTTAAAATTTAGATCTGTTCTATCTTGAATTCAATACTATGTCGAAAGTTAAGACACAACATATAGTAGTGCAGATAAGCAGTAAACTGTTCTCACCCCCCAGTTCTAAAGAAAATATAATTTCCGTAACTCTTCCTATTCTGCAGCTAGTAGTTCAGCAGAAATTGCCATCTTTATAGCACCATCTGTGAAAAGTTGCATAAAGAAGCATGATGGCATAAAGAAGTGTATGCTGGAGCCCCACTGCAGACAAACAAAAAGCAAGACAGGTCTTCCCTGCATTTTGTGCATTTTATTTCAATCTTCCAGTTTTTTTAATATAACTAATATGAAGACCTGCTGTTCTCTGGACATTACTTTTTGTTGTTTTCACAGACAGCAGGAAAAGTCTTTTTTTTTTTCCTCAGAAAACAAGATGGTGATAAAATGATCAGCCATGAACAGGTAGCACACAAAAAAATGCTATTTTTGAGTTATAGACATGACGTCAAACATGCCCCCTTTCACTGTTAGTGGAAAAAAAACCAGTTTATTTTTGGTATGTCTTTAATTGCAAACATACTTTAAAATTGTGTTAATGTTTTCCTTTCCTATTTTAGGTATTTTGGGAGAGATCTTGAATACCCGCTGAGACCACTAAAGCAAACATATACAGGGTCTGAAAAACATACAGAGTACCAAGAAGTGGATTCCTGATATCCACCTTGTAACCTGAGTGGACTTTTATTTATTTTTTTAAACTTTTTAATATTTACAATGAATGGGCACAGTGATGAAGAAAGTATAAGAAACAGTAGTGGAGAGTCAAGGTAAGCACTTGCTTATTTCAGTTATTCTTGGCTATATATTTTCTTATATTTTGTTTAACAAAACTAGTTTATGTTTTATCTGAGTGCTGAAGTGTGGTGGTTAGCAGGCAGATCATAGTTAGGAAGATTGGTTTTGCTTTCTTGTGGGTGCTTAATCTGCTTTTTATGTTCTCATCATTTCAGCTAAGAATGGGAGTGATCTTGTATATGTCTGACATAATAAAGCTGAAGTAGTATTAAAGCCATGTTGGCATCCAGCAGAATAGTACCGCTTTTAAAGGAAAAAAATGCCTGAAGTATCAAAACCACTAAATTAAAATGTTAAAATAAAGCTGTCCTGTATAAAGTGCAAGACATACATGCATACTGTATGTTGTATAAGGCCCTAATTAGGGTGTCTTTAAAGGGGCAGTGGTTCACTTCAGTTTTTGATACAAAATACTTTATGATTCTGTCATTCTTTAGAGCTGTCATAGTAGTATAGCTGAAGGTGTTAACTTTGTATTTGTTTTCAGAAGTGAAAGGGCTGTTTCCCAGCTGTGTTCTTAACTAAAAAGAAACCTAAAATCAGTCCTCTAATGTCAAATTATAATCTTCTATCAGGTGCAGAATGTTCACATGTTTTAAAGAGCCTGATTAGAATGTCCTTGCATCCATGCAGGGTGACAGGCAGTTAGTAGGGGTGGAATTAAGTTCACTTTCTAGAAGAGGTCCAAGTTCAAAAAGGTCCTCCAGCACTGCAGAGTTTAGATTTCGAAAACTGGAAATACGATAAACCTAAAGGTTTAAAAATCAACTTGCCAATAAAAGGTGGGTGTTAGACTTCTCCTCTAAGAGGTTGTTTGTGACTGTGCTGTTTTTCTGCCCCTCTTTCTGTCAGATCACAGCCTGTTGAACTGGTTAGCTAATTCTGTCAGTAAGAGGGCCATAAAGAAAACTTATGTTGTTCTGACTGTGGAAACTTCCAGTTGGGTAGAGAGATCTAAATTATTGCCTCAAGAGAAGAAATGCAAGAAGAACATATAACTGCAATCTGATCAGTCAGCATGTGGTGGCCATCAAAATTCTACAGTGTATGATGGACTGGGAAGACAGGGAAGAGAGAATTGTTTAGGTGACCCTGGATGCAAATCGCAAGGAAACTTATGAACAGTGAAATTAAAGAGACTTTTACAATTCTTGTGTCAAACTTCCTATTAATATACAGGAATGTCCTAGAAAGACAGTAGATTTTCAATGTTGTGAATAATTCCTAAGCTCTAACACACAGTAAATTTTGAAGATTCTGCTTCCTATAAAGTTGATACTTACTGTTAACAAGCAAGTTTGAAGTTTCTTCTGGGGCAAAATATTCCTTGTTACTTAAAAAAAAAAAAAAAACAAAACAAAACCTTCCAACAAACGTGAACCTACCTGGGACAAGTTTGTGTGTGAATTTTGTTAGTACTTGAAAGAAGCCACCTTGCTGAAGGTCTGTGCAAAAACTGTTTTGTATTGAACTGTGGCCAGAAATATCTGTATATCAAAGTTATTTAAAAGCTGTAGCAGTTCATAAGACTAAAACAATTAAATATCATAAAGTTCCCATGAATTTAATGAAAAACAGGTATCACGAGGATGCACAGTACTCAAAACTTCATATTTGCCTGTAAACTGAGACTTTATTCTTCATCTTATATGTCCTGCTGAGTACATCTTAAAGCTTCAAAAATATAAAATCTAAACAACTGTTTTTCCTACGCTTGTGTCACTTGATAACCCCATAGTCTAATTCACAGGCAGGCCTTGAAAACTTCATTTTCATGTTCAGTATCAGAAAGCTGTTCTTGTAAGTGAAATGAGAAAACTTGCCATTTTAAATGATGGAACCCTTTTCTGTCTAACCTAGTTCCATTATTAAAATAATACAGAATATTTTTATATGACTTATTCTTGGGTTATAGTTGTGTGGTTTTTGTCTTTAATTTTTAGGTTTCCAATACTCTAGATGAGATCCACTCTGAGGTGAGGTACCTTAGCAAGCTGCAGCTGTAGACAGTTAACTGTAGTTTAGGAAGTGTTGCTGTAATTATCCTTCAAATCTGGAAATGTGAACTTTAGAGAATGGAAGTAGAAATCAGCAACAGAATATGTTTAAGCTTATAGTGATCCCGTTCCATTCAGAATGCTAGGGATGGAAATGACATAAGTGAAGAAAGCAATATGAGAACTGCTGCTGGGAATAAATTGCAAAGAAGATCAAATTCAGGAATTAGTAGGAAAAAAGAAAAGATGAAGGTGAATGCAGTGAAGACCTAAGCAGCAGCATTAGTTGTTACGTAGGAGAAGTCTTTGAAAATTTGTGTCAGTTTGCAAATTTGATACTTTGCAAGTGCAGTAAAGTCTGTTCACTTGCCTTGGGTGTCAATTTCCATTGCTTTCATTCTGGAGTGATAATAAATACAGCCTGATGTAGGGGAGCCACCATCACTACTTCAGAAAGTTAAGCAGTGGATCATGGCTGGATTTACAAAAATACACCATCACATGGTGTTTTATGGAAACACCATGACTTGAAGAAATTGTGGAAAGCTTGTAGTATTCTCAGCAATAGGAGGGCTGGAGAAGGGTCTGATCAAAGACCTTTGACTTGATGCACTGTGGTAAGGAATTGTAGCTGTCTTTTATTCACACTGTGTCTAGCTGTGAAGGTGATTTTTTTTCTAAAGTGCGAAGAATGAACAGTTTGCCACACTGCTTCCTTCATACCTTTCCAGCGTTACATCTCTTCGTCTGTCTGCTAGATCACTCGAAAACTTTCCCTGGCTGCAGGTGTTGGTCCTGAAGTTCTGTTTTGCTACAAGTGGAAAAGTGCATGGCCACACCATTTGGACTTTGCTTGCCTATTTCAGCAACCTCTGAGGCTCTAAATCAGCACTAGAACCAAGCATGATGGAAATTATTGTAAACATTGTTAACTAGTTTTGTTGCTTGGTGTGTTCTGATTTCTGTCCAGTAATCACAGTGCAGTCTACTTTCCAGCTTCTTGTTTACTTGAAATAACCGTTCCATAATGTTTTTAAGTAGCTCAAGGTAAAATATCATAGATACTGTTCATCTGGATAGCAAGTGAGTGTGGACATGAAGAGTTACTAGCAGTACACTGAGAAGTTTACATAAGTGGAGCAATATCTTTGTGTAGCATTCTTGACAGCATTCAGAACAATTCAGTGTACAAACTTCAATATGAGTACATACATTCAAGTTACATAGTAATAAGAAAGCTTAGTCAGGAAGGAAGGGCAGTTATACTTGAACTGCAAGACAAGTGCCAGGTAGAACAGGGACTGCACCAATAAAATGTTGGCACTATTTGAATAACAATCTGATTTCCCATCTCTTTGCTCTTCTGTGTTTCTGCAGAACAAGGTATAGAGGGCTTGATCAAACCTTCCTTTCCTAGGTAAAAAGGCATGTGCTCAGTGTAGTGTGAGTGGAAGGTAGCTGGCCATTTTTGCAGTAAGCAGAAAGCAGCTGCTTACACCGAAGACTTTTACAAATCTTTACACACTTGTAGTCTGTGGACCACATAATTAAGTAAAGAGTAAAGACTTGGTCAACAGGCTTCAATTTACTACAGAAACGCATACCTTCCATAGAAAGTAAAAAAGATTCATTGAAAGCCATGACTTTAGGTTCTTGCTTTCCTGAAATCTAACTGAGACTTAAAAGAGAAATTGACCAAGCATATTTGCAGAATTACTCACATGCACTGGCTTCTTTTTAGTAGGAGTTTAAAAGATAATATTAGTAAAGATGTGTGTATACAGCAAGAGAAAGCATATGCATAAAACTATATATATTTAGATGCGTACTTCATGCACAGGAATTCTCAGATCAACAGAAGTACCTGAATGGTTAAGAAAACTTTTGGTAGAACATACTGTAAACACCTAGTGGATAAAGCAAGTTCTTTGCAGTATTTTTCTCTTTAAGTAACAAATTGTTATTTTATCAGGAATAATGTCTTACAGAATTAAGCATACTAAAACATGAAAAGGTGTCCAAATCCAAGTTAAAAGCATCTTTTCACTTCTTTTTTGGAAGAGTTCAGATAGAACATGTATCCAAACCCAAGTATTTTTTTCCTAGAAACCTTTCCAACTAAAAGAAAAAAATATTAATTCATGGTCTGACTCTCATTGTGCATGTGGTCTTAAGTTTGGTTTTGGGACTCCTGCTGAGTTTATCCACAGTTTTTGCCTAACCCCATTGGATGCCACATACCTGTACCACATATTTTAGATTAAATTCCACTGTTCTGAGAGCTTTAAGATTTTAGCTGATGGAAGCGTTTCATGTTCCTCAAGACAGAGTGAAGTTTTGTGATACCAGCAGGGTATACATCAGGCCTATCCAGATGTGGCCCTTCAACTGGCTTTTTTTTTTTTTTTTTTTTTCTTTAAATTAAATTCCATTTAATACTTTTTTGCTGGTGGTCTCTAAGGAGCTTCTCATGAAGACAACATTGTGTTGCTGCTGGATCCAGCTGTGTGTTGAAGGTTGCTCACATTAGACGACAAAGTAATAGATCCCTGGGTAATCACTGATGCCTCCTGCCTGTGAAGGGTTCCTGGAACTTCTTTGTGCTCTTAAGATGTATGACTTGCATCTTCCAAATAAAGACTTGCAATGTGGTTCATAGGGTCATGAAAGTTGGTAGGTAATCAGTTTAATTTTGATAACATTGCTTTGTTTACAGTAGTAGCAGCAGATAGTAAGTCTGCAGGACAGGAAACACAATGTGTTAGCCCATACCAGGAAAACTCAATTGAGTTCATACTCTGTAATAGCTGAGGACAGGAAATAACATTTGGTAGATTGAACATGATACTCTTTGTGCCCTCTGTTCTTTACTGGCAGTGATGAATAAGATAAATCTGCCTTATGCATTATAATTAGGTTAAATATTTAAGCTTTCTTGAAGAAATAAAACCAAAAAAGCTTACTACTTACACAGCATTTTCCTGAAGAAACTTACTTGCTATTTCACAAATTTGGAGTTTAGTATCTTTTGCTTCTGCACATTTTGAATGGGCTCTTCATATTCCAATCCTTGCCTTCCTTCAGCTTGTTTAAAAAAACCCCAACAACCAAGCACCAAAGGAGACAGTCCATTGTCATCTCAGATACATTTCAAAGACCCTGCAGATAGTAATCTCTTTCTTTTTTAGTGTGTTGAACTTTAATTTGCTTAAGTTTTTACTCTCTGTCTTGCTAGTCTTGATCAGTAAGGTAACTTCATCTAATGAATGCACTTGAAATCAGTGATGTTAAACTAGCTGTTCTTGAATCTGTTATTATCCTAGACAGCAGTCTAAATTTTCTGTCAGTTCTCTCACAGTATGACTTGTTTAACTTTCCATTTTAGGATTTGTATTCCTAGTGCCTAGTTCCTCATTGTATGATCCTCTCAGGGGCGCCTTGTTTTAAAGGATAAGCAAGTGAAGCTAAACTTAAGACTGTTGAAAAGCACTAATTGGCTGTGTGGCAGGATACTCGCTTTAAGCCTGTCAGTTCCCCAAAACATTCCCCAGTTTCATTGCATAAGTATTTATTTGGGGGAGTTAAAAAAAAAAAAAAACACCAACATTTGTTTTAACCTGTTACCTGCTTTGGTACCTTCTCTAACCTGTGTTGGTTTTCTTTAAAAGAGTTTGCAAATAAGTACTGCATTCAGGCACAGATTTGTTTTGAACATGTAGGGAGTACCCAGAGACAGTTTTTGTAAAAAAACCCGGACAAATTCCTTCAGTGTGTCTAAATTCCATGTCAAATCAGATTTGACATGTGCTGCTGTACAGATGCAGCTATCAAGGGCTAGAGGTAAGAGGTTTCTTAAGTGCATATCCTTGGAAAGTGGTCTTTCTAGACTTTACATTCAGTTTGTCAAAATACATTAAACTAATTTTTCACGTAGAACTTCCATCCTGAGACAGGCTGTTCATTTTCAGTATATGCTGTTGGCCCGCTGCTGAAAGTTACTGATCACTGCTAAATTTTTCATCATTACTGGGGTTTGTTTGCACAGTAAAGGAATAGTCCGACTTCGGCTGTACCAAGGAGATCATCGTAAGTGCGTTATCCATCACATTTGTTTCTATTTTCCATATCTTTACAAGGATCCACTGTTCTGAACAGTCTTTTGTACTACTGTCTTAGTTTAGTTTGGAGAGAGGAGATTGGGATTTTGAATGTTTGTTTTTTCTATTTCAGTTGAGCAAAGTGAATGCCATGTGTGGTTTCTTATTCAGGAGCACGTTTAAACACATAATGCCATTTTCATATTACTTTCTTAAAAATAAGTAATATATGTAATTTGCTTGGTGATGGAGGAGGAAAGAAGGCTTATGTGACACAGAAGAGGGACTTAATAGTAATTTTGTTTTGATTAATGGAGTTAAGTGCCTAAAAGCAAAAATGGCCTTCCATTTGGAAGGTTAATCTTAGCAAACATTGCATCTACACCTCCTATCGTAGTCTTGATAGTGTTTATAATTTCTGTAGCCATTTGGCTTCTTGGAATCCCAGTCATCTGGGAAGAAGGTAAGAAAAAAAAGCAAGTTGGACAATGAAGTAGAATTGGTTAGAAGAGGTCAACAGTACAAGACCAGAGCAAGGGGTAGACATAACGTGACACAGTAAAGTAGGGTGAATTTGGCAAACACAGATTCACAACAAACATTCTCAGTTAAGTGAGAATGAATTGTGTTATGATGATAGTTTCTCTAATTATGTTAGGTGAAGTGACTGTTCTGCCAGCAGGGTTGAATGTAAAAAGTAGGTTCTAGCTCTGCACTGTCCTGCAGACAGACCATCCTAACTAAGTTTGGAAAAGCTGAGGGAGAGACAGAGGAAGGTCCTAATTTGTGCTAACTGCTTAAAAATAGTGGAGTTTTCTTTTACTTATCAGTTCTAATTAGGCTTTCTTTTGGAAGAAAGAAAAAGATAGATAGAGATGGCAAAAGAAAAGGCTGGTTAAGTTTTATCTAACCCATCTGTCCTATTCCACCTTAAGTATCTACAGGAGACTGGATATTGTATTCACTGTTGTGTTTTGCTGAACTGTTTCCAGGAGGAGTAACTAGGCAAAGACCCTGGCTTGTATAGGAATTACCAAGAAATAACACACTTGGAATCTCCTTTTCTGTAAGAGGAACTGAAGAGAGGGAACCAGAAGCCCTGTTCCTGAGACAGTATTTGTGTGGTAGCATTAAATAGCAGCAGACAGCTAATCGTGACAGTATTCCAATCAGTATTTGAGGAAATATATAATGTTCCTTGCATCCTCCCCCTAGAGATATGATACCAGAATCTCAGTAATTAGTAATGTCAATTCAGGTGATTAATTTTGTCAAAGTCAGTGGTGCTAGTTTGCACTAATGGGCATTACTTGTTGCAAGGAAAGTTGGTCATATTAGGGATCCTAGTTAAAGTGTATCAGCTGACACTTAAAGCTTTTTGGCTGGAAAATGAGTTGCTTTTAGACTATGCCTCAAAAAATGCAAGTGAAGTTAGAGAATCCCATAGGCAAACATGGAAGTGTAGGCAGTCAATGATATTACGACTACCTCACTGCTAATATCTCCCTGTGTTTTTAATGCCTTTATTGCAGAACTTATGTTCTGTTTCTTTAATGCAAGTAAACTGCCTTTCTATCAGACGGATTTTTGTTCTTATTATAGCAGTGATTTTAAAACTAAAATTTTAGAACAGTATCAAATGCCCTCACTTATCATTTGGTGTGCAGTGGTAACTTCCATTGAGTATTTATAGAAAATATGTATTTTCTTCTTATTTCACATTCCTTTCCCTTTCCGTTTCAAGGAAGACTAAACCATTTCTGGAATTCTGCTAATACAAGTTGTTAAAATCAGAGATTACTTGTTAAAATAAGAGATTACTTGTCTTCATACTCTGAAAAGTTTCTAGACCTCTCTCCAGCTGATTATAAGTTTTTTGCCTTGTTATAGCTGATTGTTGGGGTGTCCCATTTCAGCAGATGAAGAAAATGTCAGCTGAGCTACTAAAAATCAGTCTGAAACTTATGTATGTATTTTCCTATGAGCTTCAAAGACTCAAACAATTGCATTTCAAAAGCTGGTGAACAGGCTCTAAATTTGCAGTGGTGCTGGTAGACACTGTAGTGTGCTAGGACTTCTCTATGCTGTTGCCTGTTTTATTAGTCACATCTGCAGTGCCATGTGTCAGGGGAAAGGAGAGAAGGTATTACACCATGTAGTAGATGTGCTAAAATTGAAAAATACCAAAGATAGGTTTTTCATTTGAAATCTGTTTAGGGTTTTTTTTCTAGATTGAATGTTGATTTCCATGGGTTTATGCTTCAGTTTCAGGACAACAGTCTCAAATACTGCCTGTTCATTCCTGCTTGTTTTTTCCATGTCTTCACAGGCACTTAAGAATGAGTTCTCTCTGCTTATGAGAACAGAGGCTGTTTTGAAAAGCGCTGTCTGTTCTCTGTGTAGATTATCCTGACACCATGGGGGACAGTGGAGAAGGCAGCAGTATCAGTGTCAGAAAAAGTAATTTTTATATACCCTCACCAATAGGTAAATGTGTTGGTGAGGACTGAATGTGTTTTCAAAGTGTGGCAGTACATACTGTTCCCAGCATTGTTTGAATTGTGTAAATATTACTGTAACTCAGAGCAAAGGTAGGAGCAGTTAAAGAGAAATTTTATAGTTCTATGTTTCTTGTTTCTGCATTTCCCCTTTACTATGAGATGACAGATATAAATGCTCTCCTTGAATGCCTGTGTGTAAATTACTTTTCTTTAGTAATTCCATTTCTACTCTTTAAGTTTAGCATCTAGCCTACTAGGATTTAATCTGAATTACTGCTGATATGAAAAAGGGTCATGGTTAATTCTGCAAAAGGATTACAGATTTATGTTCATTTTTAGTAACCAAGACTTGCTTAATATGTCTGAGTTACGGAGAAAGGAGGACATCTCTCCTTAACATTTTTTTAATCCCTTAGTGTAGTGGTCTTCAAAATGGTTGTTTGCACACTCCTGTCAATATTTAAGCATGCATTTTAATGTATATATAGTTCATTTATGAAGTATATACATATAATAGTACTAGTACTAAAACTTACCTTATAAAACATACACATAAAATAGAAAATTTTAAAGTATGAGATAAAGATTTAATATTTGAAAATACCTAGCAAAGATACATGGCTTCAGATGGAAGAAATACATTGTTTACTGCACTTACTAAGTCATAATACTATTTTTTTCAATCCCATCAGCTAATTATGCAAAGGTTTTTCTTAAATTTTGTCTAGTAAATTTCCATCTACCCTGTCAATCATTTCTTGCATATTAATCTGAAGGGATTGCAGTTTCCATGTTTTTAACAAATGAGTTCAAAACCCACTGAAACTTCTTGAAAGATTCTGTAAAAGGCTAAAAGAAATTTTTATCTCCCAGCTTTTAATGTGTATAGATAGATACAACAGCTTTTCTAGGTGACATGCATTGGTTTTGGTAATAAGATCACATAATGATGGAAACCTTTCCAAACATCTGTTTTAAAAATGCTGGCTCTATGGCATGAGTTTCCTTTCAAAAGCAGCTGCTTTTTCATTGTTAGAATGTCACTTTCACTTGGAAGGAATACATGAAGTCTGTTTCTTTTTTTCAGAAGTATCTGCTATGTAGCGTACAGCATACTGGTAACAAATTGTTTCTGCAGAAAGGGTCAATATGTTTGAAGCACTCATCCTCTTTTTAAAACAAGCAAACAACCAACACCCTCAGAGCTCGCCAAAAACTAATATTCCTGGTCAACAATGCTTCTTAGCAGTTCAACCTCTTGTGGTATAAATATTTTTTATGTTCATTTCCTATCTTGTTACAAAGTATTGTAAATATTTTACTGTTTAATGGACTTGTTTTCATAAAATTAAGAACATCAGTGACTTCCTGCATTCTTCTGGCTCCAGATTCTTTGCTGCAATAGCTTGCCTTTTATTGATGGAGTTGATAAATTTAATTTGTACTGCAATCTCTTATCACCCCTACTAGACTCTGGTTTTTATTCCAGTCAGAGCAACCACACATTCTTAGTTACATTTGCACAGTTTTTTCATAAAACTTTTTATTTTTTTTTTTAATTAGAGAAGTAGTTTACTGTTGATAAAGTAACTTCTCTAATACTTTTCCTTTAGTGACTTAGGAAAAGTAATTTTTTGTGTATTTCGTTATTGAAAGTCCCAAAGTTGGGACATGTTAGAAGCATCTGTACTTTCATCCAACCGTAGAGTAAACCTCCTGCAATGGATGATTTGTTCTTGTTTCTTCAAATCTTCAGCAATGTTTTCTCTGTGTCATTCAA
The DNA here is from genome assembly GCA_013397175.1 of Platysteira castanea. Taxonomy (NCBI): domain Eukaryota; kingdom Metazoa; phylum Chordata; class Aves; order Passeriformes; genus Platysteira; species Platysteira castanea. The sequence goes on along the minus strand of VYXC01003788.1, from coordinate 75,843 downwards.
CACTGCTGACAAAGAAATGTGTTTCAGTTTGTCACTGTAGTTTTCCATACATTATTTTAACTATTTTTAAGCAGCAAAAACTCAATTCTGTGATGGCATGTAGGTTTTTTTTTCCCTTGATCTTGGGTAAGATAATCTCAGAACAGGCTGCTGAACATTTATCATTAAATTAAGGGACATTTTTAAAGTACAAAACTGATTATTGCATTACTTGAAACATTGCTGGAAAAAAATGAAGGTTTATGTTTGTGTTCTGGATGGTTAGTTTTCAGATGTCTTGCTAATTGGTTTCATGCTACCATTGGCTAATATCTCAACATACAATACAGATTGAGGGTAAGAGTAATTGTTAACACTGGTAAGTAGTATTTTGAATTGTCTTGGTAATTGAAATTTTCTTTAATCCAACTTCTTGTCAGATGTCACTGTCATTAAATTGTCATTGTCTGTTACCTTGGAATGTGGCTTATGAAGAGCTTGTACCATAATGGAAGTGTCAGTGCTGCCATTTTCTTTTCAAATGCACTCACAGTATTCACAGTACCTTCAGTCCATTGTTTCCTTACAGGACTCTTTTTAAACTGCTTCTCCATTCTGTAAGGGTTAGTTTGGTTACAAGTAAGTTATAATAACCATGAATCCACCTAATCAGGCAGAGACAAACTGCAGTCTGTCTCACTGCACACAGAAGGAATGGAGTGATTGCACCACTGTCACCTGTCTGGGTTGTGGAGCACACTTCACCTGGGGTCCCACAACTGCTTTATATGATACAGGCCCATCAGACATATGGGCTGAGTGAGCTTACAAGTGTCAAACCATGTAGTAAGTACTTGAACGTTTGCAAAGTTGCAAAGTTCAATTCGTGGTTTGGGTGTTTCTTTTTTCTTTTTCTTTTTTTTNTTTTTTAATTTCCTGGGTTGTTACTTTGTTGTGGCTTTGGGTTTGGGTGGGGTTTTTTGGTTTTGTTTGTTTTAGATAAAAATAAATCTAAATAGCAGTTGCAGTATGCTCTTTACATACGCCCGCAAGTTGTCTTGCACACCTCCTGGTTGTGTGCCTTCCTCTCGAAAACCACTGTCTTCATGTGCCAGTTTTGTCTTGTCAAAGATGTGTGGTGAGGCTGGGAGAGGGGGAAACTGTTTCTCGTTCAAAGAACACCTTAGGGCAAATACTGCAGCTAAAAGGCTGGCTCCTTAGAGGATGATAAAGCCTTAGTTAAATACTGGCAGTTCCTCACATCAGTTTGAAGTATGGACTGTCTTTATCACTAGGAAGGCTGCCTTTAAGAGATAGTTTCTCAGTTAAGTTCTGAGGCAGGATCACCCTGGGTCCTACTCATGTGATAATGTGAAGCAGTGACACATTGTTATGTTTTGTTTAGGTCAGCGCTACATGGGAAACAAAAATTAAAAGTACAGATTATGTCCCAGTGATGTTATGTCCTCAGAGGCAAAGTGCTAGAAATGGTTGGGCTGTGTGTGTTAAATTGATATGATATAGTAAACTGCTAGTATCTATGCTGAATATAAGTTGAAATGGAAAACTGCTGCTACATTGGGTTTTCAGTAAGACTTCATTTGCACTGCCCATTTTTTCATTATGGACACTGTTTAAGAGACATGGCTAGAAAATGACACAGATACATTTCACTTTTCCATTTGCTGTGAGGGGAGAGGTAGTTTTTTATTCTCCTCTTTACGTAACTCTTCTCCCTTTGACCCAAGGAAGTCTTTGCATATTTTGGTGGATTTCTTCATTTTTAGAAGAAGTTACATAGGTCTGTGTTTTTACTGAATTGCTGCTTCTTTCTTACAGGTGTTTTATAAAAAACAAATAAGGTGCTTCTTTGGATACAAAGTGGATCATTAGTTGGGGCTAAAACTGCTTTGCATGAGATATGTGTAGAAACAAAAAAAACCTAGTTGATAATCAAGTCTGTTTTTTCTGTCTGCCTTGTAGATACAGAGCTTTGGAGGTAATTAAGAACTAATTCTTGGGCTGAAAAATTCTATTCAATTTCTGTTTGAATAGATGGCTAGTTCTGTTAGACAATAGAGGGGTTTTTGTTGTTGTGTTGATACAAGAATGTTTTCTTTAAACTTTTGTGTTAAATTATTATCATTGGAAGTGCTAGACAAATATTTATTTTTTTTAAGTACAGGAAAAGCAAAGGGACAGTATGCATACAGAAGTGTATAATATTTTGATCTTGGCATAAACATGTTCTGTTTTGGATCTTTGACTTAAATGATAAAAAGAAAAATAACTAATTTTTTGTGTAATATTGGAAATACTTTATACATTGAAAACGGAGCCCTAAACGTGTAGTTCTTACTGTAGGGTGTGTTTTTTGCCTTATGTGCCCCATCATTGTTACTTTTGGTTCAAATCCTTCAAATTTCTCTAGAGGAAAGAAAGTCCTTTGATGTACAGACTGTTGCATCCATCACCATACTGGGGATTTGTGGGTGTTATCCCATGCACTGCTGCTTGTCTATACTGTCTTAAAGATCTGCAGTTTGTCTTTACTGCATATATTTATGCAGAGCTTATTCATTACTCCACTTTCTACCTCCTTTGCAAACAAGAGCTTTAGGTTTCTGACTCACAGTGCTGTCTTTGTCAAGTTTGTTTCAGGTTGAAACAGTGTAAGAAAGTACACGATAAAAGAAACATTGCTTTGGTAGCCTTTTGAGCCTGTCAGTTACTTGTCCTGTAGCAAGTCAATGGGGAAGATTTTTGCTGTTCAGTAGAAATAAAGACCTGTTTGTTAGTCCTACCTAATTTTTTTAATACACGCTGTAGTTCCATGAAGATTTGTGGGAGTATGTGGTGCACAGGTAGAACTTGTAGCTCACACAAGTTTCACACAACTGCATTAATTTGGATGATTATAGTTCAAGTAAGCGCTTCCCAACATAGACTAGCCTTGGGTGTTTGAACTCCTGTAGTGCTTTTTATGAGTTAATTTCAAACTTTTTATGCAAGTATGTATACTAACATAAAGTACTAAGATTTGATAAATGTTTCAGCAAGTCCTTGCTGTTTACCTAGTTATAACATTGCTTGCTGCTGCTCAGTTTGTCTTTTCCCCTTTCCTTGTCCTGATTCAACACTGTGGGATAAGAAAGCTTAGTAAGATATTACTGATGCTATAGTCTTTGAATTTCATATGACTCTATTTTTCTGTTCTGTGTACCATATGTTAATCTCTGGTAGGGATCCTACATTATCCTTCTTGGATGGTGTCATTAGGGCAGCTCTAAATCAGTTGTAGTGAACTTTATTTGTTTTTTCTTCTTGTAATTTCATTATTTTCTCTCCCCATCCCTTTTACTTCTATGTGCAGGTTTGTTTTGTAGTCTTGCATTTATTAGTAATGTGGTTGAATTAAGAGTTTTACTCTTTGTCAGATGTTACTGTGAGTTGTGATGCAGTTGAGTTGTATTAGGCTGCTCTTCTCCAAATCAGGCCAATTTATTTTGAGAAGCAGGGTTTATGGAATAGCTCTTACTTTGCTGGTGCTTCTCATAAGCTTAATGGGAATTCATTACCATAGTCAGAGCCTTGATGAGAGACAGCTGTCAAGATAAGGAGCCTGTGTGTTTTCTTTGATCCATGTGATGTATGATCCACATCAATATTCGCATGTTGATGTGTTGGTATTGTTTAACAGAGACCTTAGATGATAGTTAGCTGATCTCTTTGTAAATAATAAGATTTGGCTTTGGCTGGTTTTTTTGCATCCAACTATACAGCAAATAGCATTATCCACTAGACTTTTATTTTCCCTATTTCAGTCCCTTTGGTTTTGAACTTACACTCAATTCCTGTGAAAAACATCAACAACATAAAATTTCCCATCAATTGTTTATCCCTGGAGATGTCCAAGAGGCATTTGGATCTGGCGCTGGGTGTTGTCGTTTAGGGGTTACAGTCATAGTGCCGAGTTCATAGTTAGACTGGATGATCTTGAAGGTCTCTTCCAACCTTGATAATTCTATGATTCTATCTAATCAGTGTAATTCTTGCTTAATTATCTAAGTAAACTAAATTTTTTTTCACCTTTTCTGTTATCTCTCCATCATTCTCTTCTGTAGCTGGTTTAGATGTTTCTCATTATGTTAGCAAGTCGACTAAGATGTCTTATTCTGGTATTAGTTTCCCCATGCTACCTTAGAAAACAGGAACTTTGCTTTGGTTGCCTCTGTCTCTGTATGCAGTTGAACCTATGGTTAGCACTGTATTAGTGTGTGTGAACTATTTTACTGCTGTATGGAAAGCTAACTTAATTACCATCCATATGGCTTAGTGTTTTGCATAAATTTTTGATTTGGTAATTTACCTTATTATTGTCTTCTTTGAGCAAGCCTTGTCCTGCGTGAAGGTACTTGATTCCTTTCCCCTCTTTCAAGGTTCTGTAGGATTTACATATTTTTGGTAACTTTTTATGACTGGAACTTTGGCTAATATTTACTTGTGTCTCTCCATGCTGAGTTTTCTTCCATGTATCTTCATTTATAGTTAGTGCTGCCTTCTGTAGTCCCCCGACATGCACTTACAGCGCTTTGCTTTGCTGAGAAATACGGTTATTTTATAAAGGTGTGATTTACCCATGTATATAAGGTAAGGCAATGTTTATGTACAAAACTCTATTACAACAAAAATCTCTTTAGAAGACAATCATGGCGTGCCATTGATTTCTGGTATCATTTAACCTCTGGTCATATATTGTAGCATCATATTATGTAACCTGCTTTATGGGCAAGTGAGGTTAGTGTTACAGTACCATGCCTGAAGTAAGACTTCGATGAAAGAAATTGGAAATTTCGGAGCAGTCTTGTTGTTTCCCAGCTTTCCTCTCAGCAAGTGCAAGGAACCCAGAAGCAACATGTTTCTCCACATCTTGCCCTTCAGAGCAAGGAAGCTTCACCATGGTCACTTTGCCCCTCTTAATTTCACAGCTGCTGGTTGCAGATGGCTGATGGAGGTGCCCTCTGCAGGGATCTGTTCATGAATAGCTTCATTTCTTCTTCACTGGCAGTTTTGTTGTGGCAGCAAAAGCAGAGGAGTGATTTTGCTGTGTTTTGCAGTTTTAAAATATCGTCAGTTAAGTGTATTCTGGGGCAGATGACCAATCTTCCCTCTCCCCCACCTCACCTCCAGCTGATTGTCAGCCGGATGAATTGTGCTGGCAGAGATCACCTGGGCTTTGATACAATTTTGGCTTTAAAATTTTAAATTCTGGCTTCATGTTTACTCTGTTTTTTAAGCGTTTCAGTCAATGTGTACATAATTTGAAATTATTTTGCTATGTGGTGTGTCCTTCTCATGATACCTTTGAAATATAGTATTACTCTAATGAAGAATTTTATTAAAGTTTCAAACTCATCTACTTTGTGAAGTTGTTCTAGAAAAACAAATGCTGTAAAGTTTTTGAATGATCATAAAATAAGTATTTATCTTTAATTAATGTGTGTTCTAATTATGTTAAAACTGGTGTAAAATGAATATACAGATGAAATAATTTGACAGCTCAAGTGTATGCCAAGGAAAGTGCTTTGGCAGAAGTCATATCACCTCTGACATATTCAGAGTTGTCTGTGTGGGAAAATTTTGTGCTGCTCTTTTAACAGAAAAGCACAGTCTGTGTAGCTTTTGTTTTGTTTTTTTAGGGAGTAGCACTGATGTATGAAGATTGAAAACAATATTGGCTAGGTCTTTGTGAAGTAGACTAAACCCTTAGTTAATATGGCATTTAATGGAGCTAAGCAGGAATTTTGAAGGGGGTGAAGCTCAACAGTCTGTGTGGGTACAAAGCATTTCCATCACTTCTATTTCCCCTGCGTGACTCTGCCGTATTAATTTGAATGGTTTTGCTTTATCTTTATTTTGGCTTCACACAGGGTATCTAATTACACTTTAAATTCTTATTCCCTGTTTATTTTTAGCTTTATTCAACTCAACTTATTTAGCCAACTGGCTCCATTTGCGTGCTTCCCATTTGTCTGGTCTCACTTAACAGTTGAGTTATAAGTAAAGCTAAGGTGACTTTTTTTTTCTTATAATCCTGTTACCTTGGCAGTTATGTAATATCCTACTAACCTGTCATTGCAGCCAATCAGATGATGATTCTGGGTCAGCATCAGCTTCTGGATCTGGCTCAAGCTCTGGAAGCAGTAGTGACGGAAGCAGCAGCCAGTCTGGCAGCAGTGACTCTGACTCTGCTTCAGAGTCAGGCAGTCAGTCAGAATCAGAGTCTGACACATCTAGAGAGAAGAAGCAAATTCATTCTAAACCACCAAAAGTTGATGGATCTGAGGTAAACGAGATACTTAAATGAACCCTTTGGTGGGGGGCGGCAGGGAAATATTAAAATTATCCTTTGAAAATTTCAAGAGCAGTGTTTATTTAAAAAATAAAAAGAGGTAATGAAGTGTTCTTAATTAAATTTTAATTTGATTGGGTTAGCAAAAGCATGTGTTTTGTTGCCTTAAACACTGGGCAAGTTTCTCATGTGTAAGTACTTAAATTTGTGCTTTTAAAATTCTCACATTTGTAAGTATTTTGAGTTAAAAGCCTACCTAAATTTCATCATACAGAAGCATACTAGTTTACTGGAACTAATGGAAGACAAAGACACACATAATGTTATTTCTGGATTCTGTTTTTACGTTGTCTCTCTGATGCTTGGTTTCATTGCATTAAAAATAATTGTATAAGAATTTCAAGATTACATACAGTTTCTTTGTCTATACGTCAGCTAAGTGCAGGAAAAAGCAATGTTGAGAAATCTCTTCAGTTCACTGGGCCAGAATTACCTGCACTCTCCCATGTTTATGGAGTGGTATACCATATTTATGAAGATACTTACAGATCAGTTATACCAAGAACTGAAGACTGTTAAGGATTTTCTGTTAAATTTTTTTCCCATGTACTGAAATATTACTGTATGAAACAAAATCATAGCAGTCAAGCAATCAGAAAGAATTTATCTCTGTGAATTTTAAAATGTACTGTATGAAGTTTTGCCTTAACAGTTACCTACACAAAATGGTCAGACATGTTGCAGTAGTTATCCTGGTGATTAGCATGTAGCATTCTGTTTTGTAGAAATCTTACTATTTTAAAAAGCTGTCTGATATTGTTAGTTAATGCAGTATTTTGCAGTGAAATTTTCTAATTGATAAAATTAAGATGCTACTTAGGAAAAGTAAATATGTGGTAAACTGGAGACTTTCAATATGTTTAACTGACTCTTGCATCTCTATTCCTGTTTAGTTTTGGAAGTCTAGTCCAAGTATACTTGCTGTGCAAAGATCAGCAGTGCTCAAGAAGCAGCAACAACAAAAGGCAGCCTCATCAGACAGTGTTTCAGAAGAGGTGATTAATGTAACTTAGATTTTTAAAATGTACACATGCCTCTCTTATTGTCTTACATGTTAAAATAAAATTACATAGAGCAAATTTATATCTTCTGAGTGTGCATAGAAGTCTGGGGTTAGTTTATAAAATTAACATTCAAATAACTGACATTTTTATAAGCAAAAGTAAAGATATCTCTTGTTACTTGTTTTCAAGTGAGTTGTCGCAAAATTATAGCAGTCTTGATTCTGTTCTGTTTTTAGGTAGCTATTCTGTGTTGTCTGGACAAAATTGTCAAGCCACATGGTACTGACTTACATTGTATTTTTGGCTTCTTGAGTTTTGTAAGGACAGATGAAAATGCTAAAAGACTTTTTCAATATGTTTTTGTATAAGGTGTCTGCCATGGTTTTCAGAAGTTCCATATGAAGTAGAAAACTAGTTTTTACAAGTCTTGTAGTAGTTACTACAAAAGAATTCTTGTATTTTAAGAATGAGGCCTCTATTCCAGGTATTTCAAAACCTAAATCGTAGGCTAAAGAAATGTTGATTTTTGCAGTAGGAACATCTTTTAAGAACACTAGTTGGAACTTGAAATGGAATTTATTTGTAAAGCAGTGGTTTTGTCCTGTATTACAAAGACTTTGCCATGTAGTCACACTCATTTGGTTGGATTTCTGTTTTTGTCTGATTTAGCAGTTCATCTTTTAAACAGCAAACTTAATCACCTATCATTAAAATAGTAATTTTACAGCTGTTAAACACTCTTCCAGAAGGATACTTTTCAGAATAAAAGTTATTCTAAATCTAAGTTTAAGACAATGAGATTGGCCTTAAGAAAATCTAACTTTAAGAGGGTTCTTGTTTTTTCTTCTATTATAAAGAAAGAAGGAACATGCTATTCTTGAAATTTTCTTAAGCTGTGAACAAATATGGAAGGTGAAAAAGCTCTTGAGGGTAGGAGATTTCATTAGGATTTTTACAGAGCCATCATCTTGGTTAATGTGGAGCAGTTTACACCATGACTTTTTATGTAGGCACAATGTTAATTTTTTAAGATGGGGATTTTGTGTGGTGTTCTCCAGAGCAGTACTGGCGCTGTATATTCATAGATGGATAAAGAGAAAAACAGTAGCAGTCTTCTAACAGCTAAAATGTGAGGCATGAAGAGGGTAAAACATGAATAATATGCCTCCAGTTTGAAAGTGGAAGCTGATGTATCTTTTCAAAATCTGCTTGTTAGAAGTACTTAATTCTCTTTATAATAATGAATTCAGCTTGGTTTATTTCCTTCACCTGCAGGACTCCTCAAGTAGTGAAGATTCAGCAGATGACTCATCCAGTGAAACTAAGAAGAAAAAACATAAAGAGTAAGATATTTTCCCTAAGTAATAGCACACATTTTTTTATCATAGACACAGATGCTCATAACTTATGCTTGATTTCCTCACTCTTGAAATGCTTAAGTTCTCTTTTTAATTTGTTTTGATCTTTCATTTCCAATTTTGTAATTTTTAAAATAAACTCTCAAATGAACATCTCTATCATACTAGGATCTCAGCAAAAGAATTTGCAGTATTGTTTGAAAACATTCATCAGTGCTTTTATTTCTAAAATACTTCGTTGCAGTTTACTTTTGAGTTGGAAACCCTCCCTAAAAATTCTTGTGGGGATGGGAAACTACTTAAGTAGGTTGTCTCACAGCAAATTCGTTAGAATCCCTTAGTTAAATCTACCTCTTGAGAACAAAAGACTTGGTCCAAATCCCTTTGATGCCATTGGGCATTTTTTTGTTTACCTAGTATTCACTGATGACAATTTTCTGTCTCATCAACTGAAATAACTGTTACAAGATTTTATTTCTGTGAAGAGTCTTGAAATTACAGCAGATCCCTCATGGATGAAATACTGTTCTTAAAAATGCAACAACATAAAATTACTGTTTTGTCTTTTAACATGTACAGTGAAGACTGGCAAATGTCAGGATCAGGGTCAGTGTCGGGAACTGGTTCAGATTCTGAATCAGAGGAAGAACAGGAGAAAAGCAGCTGTGAAGAGAGTGAATCTGACTATGAGCCAAAAAACAAGGCCAAAAGCCGTAAGCCTCCAAGCAGGTAAGAAGCTGGGCATTTGAATGCTCTGGTACTATCTCTAAAAAGCAATTTGAGTATTTACTACTACTATACATGCAACTGAAAACAATAAAACCTATTGAGAAAAAAAAAAAGTACTTTTTTTTTTTAAGTATACATAATATGGTAATATATTAATGCTTTCTAGTGAATACCTTTTCCGGTCTGCTTTAAATGGAAGCAGAGTAATTGAACGTTCATTAAATACATGTATTCAGAAAGCAATGCAGAAGATTTATTGTTGTCCTTGTTGAAACATCATTGTTGTGTCATACATTATTGTCTTCAAGAATTAAGCCAAAAAGTGTGAAAAAGAGTGCAGGACCAAAAAAGAGGCAACTTGATTCATCAGAGGATGAGGAGGAGGAGGAGGAAGATGATGATGATTATGATAAGAGGGGATCTCGTCGCCAGGCAACAGTAAATATTAGTTACAAAGAAGCTGAAGAAACCAAGACAGATTCTGATGATTTGCTAGAAGTTTGTGGAGAAGATGTTCCACAACCTGAAGAAGATGAATTTGAAACTATAGAGAAATTTATGGATAGTCGAGTTGGCCGTAAAGGAGGTATTTTTTTTTAAGTGTTTTTAAGATTCTTATTAACATCCTGGTGCACCTTCAGCGCATATTCTCAGCTGTAGGTGAAAGAGCACTAATTTTAAAGTTATGAAGAAGGCGTACTGTTTCACCTTTCATATTCATAAGAATGCTCCTATTCCTGTCTACTTATTGCAGAGTAAAAAACAGAAAAATTACATACCTAAGTAGAAAATAAAAATCAGATGGAAGATAACTCTGTATTGCATAAGTGCACACCACATTGTTATGACACTGTTTGGACAGTTCAGTAGTGCTTGATCAGTATAAATTACGTACAATGGAGTGGAGAAAGTAGACTGGGAGAGCTGACTAGTAGTCTGAACATTGAAAGATGGTGTTGGCAAGGCTGAACCACTGAAATCACGATTTCAGTTACTGCAGTACAAATACAGACTAGTGCATGGAATGGCTACAAAAATGCACCTAAAATTACCTAGCAGTATCTAGCAGTTCTGCTTTGTATTTGAGTCTGCAAGTTAAAATCATAGGCTCATAGAATGGTTTTGGTTGGAAGGGACCTTAAAGATCACCTAATTCCAATTCCCCTGCCATTGGCAGGTACATATTCCACTACCAGTACCTGCCTTCAATCAGTTTGGTTGAAGACCCATCCAACCTGGCCTTGAACACTTTCAGGCATGGTGAATCAACAGCTTCTCTGTGTGTAATTGGGCAACCAGTTATGGTGCCTCCCCCGCCTCATAGCAAAGAATTCTTCCTAATACCTGATCTAAACCTACTCTCCTTCATTTTAAAGCCATTACCCCTTGTCCTGTTACTACATGCCCTTGTCTGAAATCACTCTCCAGCCTTCTTATAGCCTTCTTTAGGTACTAGGAGGTGCTATAAGGTCTCCCCAGAGCCTTCTCTTCTCCTGGTATAACAGCCCCAGCTCTCAGCCTGTTTCATAGCATAGTTCCAGCCCTCTTATCGTCTTGGTGGCCTCCTCTGGGTATGCTCCAGCAAGCCCACATTCTTCTTATGATAGGGGCCCCAGAGCCTGGGGTCTTTCTTTTTTTCCCTTTTCAAAAATGAGGTTTATGTTTCTCCTTCTCCAGTTAGTGTGAACTCCCTGGACCAGCATGATCTCAAAAATTTTGGTAGCAGCTTAGGTATTTCCTGTGCCAGTTCCCTCAGGTCCTGTGGATGTATCTCATCAGGTCCCTTGAACTTGTGCACCTTCAGTTTCCTTAATTGGTCTCAAACCTGATCTTTTCCTAGAGTGGATGATTGTTCCTTCTCTCATTCTGTCCCTGCCTTTGCCTCCTCTTGTGTGGCTGGGTCACTTGCCGGTGAAGACTGAGGCAAAACAGTTGTTGAGTACCTCAGCCTTCTCCTTGTCCCAAGTAACCAGTTCTCCTGTACTACGACTCTTAAGTATAAAAACAAACACGTGAAAAAACCCCACGCAAACGCTGAGCCCCTTGCACTTCAGGACTACCTTTCTCTGTTAGTTACCCCTAGTGTCTGAAGTTATTGACCCCTCTCAGAACCTGTACTCTTCTTTCTCTCAAATTCTCTCTCCCATGCTATCCCATACTATCCCATATCCTGCTCCAGTGAATGGTGTTACTGCTGTGGTCAAAGCCGTAGGAACTAAGCTTCTTTTGTTCTTCCTGCCCAGATGATTTTGCTGCTTGTGATGCTTTTTGGCATTGCCCCACTGTGACTTCATCCTCTCCAGCAGCTTGCTGGGCTCATTTCCTTATCAACACCACTGAGATTAGTTCACTTGGTTAGAGCTGGGTGCTAATAATTGCCAGGGTTATGGGTTTGATCCCCATACGGGCTTAGGAGTTGGACTCCATGATCCTTGTGGGTCCCTCCCAGCTCAGAATGTTCTGTGATTCTGTAACCTATTATCACCAAAATGAGCCTCTTTCCTGCTGCTAGTGTGCTGCAGCTATAATACAGTCTGTACTTAATCTGTATGTAATAATTTTTACTGGTAAGATAACAGAAGCAGGAAAAGTAACAAACTTGTTTCGGAAGAAGGAGATTTATAGTGTCCCTGTTAGTAGGTTTTTCATGTCTTGAGGCTGACCAGACATAATATCAGGTATCTTTTATATGCTCAGAGATAAGAATAGTGTAACAGAAAATGACTAGCAGTGTTTGTGGAGCATTCTCTAGTGACTTCTTTAAAAACCAGGAATACTAGTAATAATATAAAAATAATAAAATTCTTATGAGGAAAGATAAGATATTGCAGGTTAGATGTAGAAGTTTTAGTTGCTTTTTTGATTCTCTTGACTACTTGTGCATGTGTTAACATATCTACATCATAATTTTTCTAATAATAGTAATGACGTGAGTGCAGTAGACACTAGTCAAGTATATGCTCATCTAAAATTACCACCAATTACTTAATCTACTACATTTCTAACTGGTTAACTTATGACAATGCACACTTGCTAAAGGCATGTGGTGTGGTTTCTTTCTCAGCCACAGGTGCTGCAACCACAATCTATGCAGTTGAGGCAGATGGCGATCCAAATGTTGGGTTTGAAAAATCAAAGGAGCCGGGAGAAATACAGTATCTTATTAAATGGAAAGGTTGGTCACACATCCATAACACTTGGGAAACTGAAGAAACACTGAAGCAACAAAATGTTAAAGGAATGAAGAAACTGGACAATTACAAGAAAAAGGATCAGGAAACAAAACGATGGTGAATCTTTTTATTTTTATACTTATTTTGAAACACTACAGGTGTTCTGTTGTGTTTCTGAGACCTATTACCTGGTTTTGAGGATGTAACTGAGTGTCTGTGCAATGGGAAGACAAAAACTTTGAAAGCCGAAGCCTGTTGTTAGTTTGCTCATAGTCGGGAGGAGAAGAGAGATGCAGCAGGCACAATTTCAGCAGCTGAATTGAATTCTTTTATTATTTTACAACTCTTCGTATAGACTTTTTGCTTCATAGTGTAATTGGTCAGGGATCAGCCACCGCCTTAGGGTGATTGGCTGAAGTCCTACAACATCCATTTTCAAAATATTTCTGTACTGTGCTATAAACAAATGTTAGCAAGGTTGCAGGTATTCATAGCTTAAAAAACTCTACTGATAGCTTCCGTGAGAGAAAAAAGTCTCTCTTGGGATTAGAAAGAAGCAAGAGAAATTCTTGCTAGCAGCATTTTTGTATCCACAATAGCCCCTTAAACATGTTCTTGTAAAATAATCCTCTGAATCTGATGTGTGCGTGTGTATTATAAATGGAGTTTTAACAAGATGAGTAGTGTTTAAAAATTAATACTAAATTGTACCTTTTAGTGATTTTTCTGTTATACTGTGATTGGAGTTCTTCAGGAATTGCTGCAAGGATCAATGTTTTCTTGGTGCGTTAGCCATTTCAGCTTACTTTAAAGGATTCAGTTTTCTTGGCTGAAACCTGAAGTTGAAGCCTCCGAATAAAAACATGAAGAAATATATGCATTTTAAAGTCACCAGTTTTTTTAGTATGTTTAATATAATCAGTGAATGCTGGTTGGATTTTTAGCAACTAATCATAAGATGGATTCTTACAGAGTGGGCCACCCTAAATACTATTCCATGAAAATAACCTGTAAAGTGTACTGCTTATCCAGAGACACAGCTACTACAGCTGCCAGTTGTACTAGTCAGNGTTTCTGAGACCTATTACCTGGTTTTGAGGATGTAACTGAGTGTCTGTGCAATGGGAAGACAAAAACTTTGAAAGCCGAAGCCTGTTGTTAGTTTGCTCATAGTCGGGAGGAGAAGAGAGATGCAGCAGGCACAATTTCAGCAGCTGAATTGAATTCTTTTATTATTTTACAACTCTTCGTATAGACTTTTTGCTTCATAGTGTAATTGGTCAGGGATCAGCCACCGCCTTAGGGTGATTGGCTGAAGTCCTACAACATCCATTTTCAAAATATTTCTGTACTGTGCTATAAACAAATGTTAGCAAGGTTGCAGGTATTCATAGCTTAAAAAACTCTACTGATAGCTTCCGTGAGAGAAAAAAGTCTCTCTTGGGATTAGAAAGAAGCAAGAGAAATTCTTGCTAGCAGCATTTTTGTATCCACAATAGCCCCTTAAACATGTTCTTGTAAAATAATCCTCTGAATCTGATGTGTGCGTGTGTATTATAAATGGAGTTTTAACAAGATGAGTAGTGTTTAAAAATTAATACTAAATTGTACCTTTTAGTGATTTTTCTGTTATACTGTGATTGGAGTTCTTCAGGAATTGCTGCAAGGATCAATGTTTTCTTGGTGCGTTAGCCATTTCAGCTTACTTTAAAGGATTCAGTTTTCTTGGCTGAAACCTGAAGTTGAAGCCTCCGAATAAAAACATGAAGAAATATATGCATTTTAAAGTCACCAGTTTTTTTAGTATGTTTAATATAATCAGTGAATGCTGGTTGGATTTTTAGCAACTAATCATAAGATGGATTCTTACAGAGTGGGCCACCCTAAATACTATTCCATGAAAATAACCTGTAAAGTGTACTGCTTATCCAGAGACACAGCTACTACAGCTGCCAGTTGTACTAGTCAGGCAACTAATGGAGAATACTTATTTTCTGCAATAAGTATTCTCAGTCATTAATGATGAGGCACTTAGGCCAGACACAGCCATTTTGTAGTAGGATTTTTTAAGTTGTTCCTTCAAAAAAGCTTTCCAGGCAAGATTCCTGGGGTGATTACATTCAGAGCTATAGAGCTGCTGAATTTTCTTAATTTTAGGACTATATGGTGTAATAAGTGTTGTAAATTAATTCCCTCCCCAGGCTGAAAAACGCTTCTCCAGAAGATGTGGAATATTACAACTGCCAACAGGAGCTTACGGATGATCTACATAAACAATATCAGATAGTGGAAAGAATAATAGGTATGTTACAAACTTGTTGACAGAAATCAGTGTCAAGAATTCTGTATGTTCTCGATGCTCTTGTATTTGTAGTTAAGAAATACAAAATATGAATGTCACAAACTTTTTAATCCAAAACAAATCTTGAGGTAAAGAGAAGAGCTATCAGGCTGTCTGTATGGGTCTAGCTTCTGTTGTATTATTACCTCAAATGAATGTTTTCATATCGTACAGAAGTAAAATGCTGATCAGATCTCTGGTGCATTTTTGCAGCTCATTCAAATCAGAAATCAGCTGCTGGTTATCCAGACTACTATTGTAAGTGGCAGGGTCTGCCATACTCTGAATGTAGCTGGGAAGATGGAGCTCTCATTGCCAAAAAGTTTCAGGCACGCATTGATGAGTACTTCAGCAGAAATCAATCCAAGACCACTCCCTTTAAAGATTGCAAGGTGAGTATGTAATCCGCAGTGAATTATTTATAGCATTATTTATTATCATTATTGATTATATTAATTAAAATCAGTTGTACTGGGTCTGACTGGGATAGGGTTAATTTTCTTCATAGCAGGCTCTACAGTCTGTGGTTTCGATTTTTGACCTAAATGGTTTTGGTTAACACATACTGACTGTTGCTGAACAGCACTTGCACAATGTCAAGGCCTTCTCTGTGTCCTGTTGTGTCATCCCCACCGTGAGTAGGCTGGGAGGGAGCAACCAGTCAACAACTGACCCCCAGCTGGCCGAAGAAGTGCTTGGTGCCATTTAATTTCTTACTCAGCAATAAGTTGAGTGGGCTGAGGAGGGGTTGCGTGTTGCCTGGAGATTTGCTGGTCATCAGTCTACTGGTGAATTAATGTGTGACTCACATTCTGTCACTTGTGGGGCTTTTTTTTTTGTGTGGTTTTTTATTTTGATTGGGTGGGTGTTTTTCCTTCACCCAGTGGACTCCTTATTTTGACCCACAATTTTTTTCTAACTTTTGCCTTTTCATTTCTCTCTCTTGTCCCTCTGTGTGGGAAGTGAGTAAGCAATTGGGTGGCAGCTTGGCTGCTGGCCAAGTACAAGTCACAGCATCAGTTGCAATACTAAAAATGTGATTGTTTTGTTTTGGTTTTTTTTAATCCAGATATCAAATAAATGTTAGGTATTTTTTGGAAGTTTTTTTTGAATAATTATATACAGTAGGATGTATGGACAATAGCACTACTCAGAGTAGGTTTTTTAGATGCCAGTCCCCCATCATTCAAAAATGGGTTTGTTTACTATTATTTTAAGTTTATTTTAAGAGAAAACTTTGAGTGAATTAATGTCACTCACGTTGGGACATTTAGATTAGCCGTCAAACTAGTTTCAACTTACAAATCACTTGGTGTTTTTATATGGCCTTGCTTACATTGATGGATGAAAACTAGAGTTGACAACCTAGTCAATATCTCCTGTTACTTTTTCTATAGGAAGATTTTGGTAACTTCAGTCAGTTACTTTTCGATCATTGACTGATGATCAGTTTGCTTTCCACAGGTTCTAAAACAAAGGCCACGGTTTGTTGCACTAAAGAAGCAACCACCTTACATTGGAGGACACGAAAGTTTAGAGTTAAGAGATTATCAGTTGAATGGGTTGAATTGGCTTGCTCACTCATGGTGCAAGTAAGTATAGTCTCAAATTTGTTTGTAAATTGCAAGCATTTGTAAAGTACTGAAGTGATTTTTTCTGTTTGGTGGTTTGGTTTCTTTTTTTTGAAGTTGGAGACTTTCATACTGTAAACTCAAAGTATGGGTCTGAAGTAGTACCAAAATTATCATTACATGGCCATTCTCAACAAAAAACAGCTAAGATTGTGTCCTTACTCTGCTTTTAGTTTCAGTGGAATACGTCATAACTTTTAAAGCAGCCAACAAACCTAAAACAGTAAAACCAGAAAACTCAAACATTTCTGGAATGTCAACATTAGTGTTAAACTTTTAAAATTAGACTCAGGAAGTCTACTTGCAACCTTTTTGTTAATTTAAGGGGATACGAGGGATAGGAAATCTTTTTAATAGAAAAATTGTGTAAATAAATTTCTTCAAAATATATAGTAGCAAAATCTTGAAAACTTATATGCGTGGGTTTTGTGCTTGAAAGATAATAATTTCTTCTTATCCAAACTTTCCTCCTCTCCACACCTCCCCTAAATAGTTTTGTTNAATTTTGTTGCTTTGTTTGTTTGTTTTTTTAGAGGGAATAGTTGTATTCTTGCAGATGAAATGGGTCTGGGTAAAACAATACAAACTATTTCTTTTCTGAACTACCTGTTTCACGAGCATCAATTGTATGGGCCTTTCTTGTTGGTTGTGCCACTTTCTACCTTGACGTCTTGGCAAAGAGAGATTCAAACCTGGGCTCCTCAGATGAATGCTGTAGTTTACTTAGGAGACATAACTAGCAGAAATATGGTGAGTATTTCTCCTTGTCATTGGAAAGTCTTGTACCTGAAAAGACTAACTTCATATCCTTATCATCTGCATATCTCAAATATTTTGGCTGGGACTGAGCAAATATTTGCTGAAGCCCTAGGTCTTTAAAATGTGAATTGAAAGCTTAGATTTTGATCTCATGTGAATGTGTGTGAGAGATTTCCTTTCTGCTTAATAGTGAACAGAATTAAAAATTTTGTCTTGCATTTGAAAATAAATTATCTTCTACCAAGTGATTATTTAGGTGGATATGGTGAAAATAAGTATGTAAGAAAGCCAGTCATGATCTTAGTTTATTTCCTGAAAGGTTGTTGGTTTGTTTTCTTAATGTTAGTAATCTTATCCATTAAAGTAGAAAGTTCTTGTATGTTATATATGTGTATGTGTATATATATATAGTGTGTATAGGTGTGTGTGTGTATATACATGTATAAAATGTTATATGTGTGTGTTGTCCATTTTGTTACCATATTATTTTATGCTATTAATTATCTATATTATTACAGTACTTAAATCGATTCCAGTCAGAAAGGCCTTTTTTCTGAAGCTTACAGTTTACTTGTTTCTTTTTGTAGATAAGAACTCATGAATGGATGCATCCACAGACCAAACGATTGAAATTTAACATACTCTTAACAACATATGAAATTTTGCTAAAGGATAAGGTAATTGCACTTCTGTAGGGAGACAAAAATAATTTCCCCAATATAAAATTCTCTTTAGACTTGAATGTATTTGATTTATGGCTCATTAAATTTATGGCAAGTCTGATAGCTTTCGCTTTTGAAAGTACATTGGGGTTTTGGGGTTTTTTTCTTGTGGGGGGATTTTCTTATTTTAAACACTTCTGGATTTTACATATGTATGGTGAGGCTTTCAGCCTTTTCCAATTTTGTGAGGTGGGTAACACTTAATTTTCTTCAGTTTCTCATTACTGTAATGGTCTCCTCCCAACTTCATGCTCTACTTTGCAGACCACCATCACGGAACTGAAACAGAACCCAATCCTTAGCCCCAAATATGATACAAAACTAGGAAATCCCATATAGTTTTTCTGTGATATTGTGGATATAGTAGTATGTTTACATGTATTAATACTATCTCTGTAGTGATAGCACACAGAATTATTGTTAATCCTAACAGCATGTGGAAATTGATACAGATATTCAAGCAGCAGAACACTTTGATTTTGTTTACTTCATTTGTTTGTATGGGAAGAAGTAAATAATAATTTCTTTCTTCCTGCCATGTAAAAAATGTGGGTCAGACTTCTGGGCATTTTTTAAATAATGAATTTAATTTATGCTTTCTTGGGGTGATTACACAGCTTTTCATTGAACCTGGCAAATGAAAAAGCCATAATTAGTACTAAAAACATATAGCTGTTATTTTATTAAAATAAACCAAGAAGTGATTGGCTTTATAGCTTGATTATATAATGTGGGAAATTATGTAATGTGTTTATTTGAGTAATGTTTTCCCTCCTTCTCCATTTCTTTTAAGTCATTCCTTGGTGGCCTGAATTGGGCATTCATAGGAGTTGATGAAGCTCATCGTTTAAAAAATGATGACTCTCTTCTGTACAAAACTTTAATAGACTTTAAGTCTAATCATCGTCTTCTTATTACTGGAACCCCTCTGCAAAACTCCCTCAAAGAGCTTTGGTCTTTATTGCACTTCATCATGCCGGAAAAGTAAGAAAGAGTTCTTTGTCAAGTTTGTTATGGCAAAGTGGTGTAGTGATTTGAGAATCAGTACAAGTAGGGAATAGTACTGAAAGATAGCTTAAATATCCTTTATAAAGTATAGGCATATATCTTTTCATGCTGCTTTAGGTAAGTAATGCTGGTAGCAGTTGTCACCTTTTCCCATTTTAGCAGTGTGCAAAAATCATGGATTGATGTATGAGTCAGAACCTGGAAAAAAAGGCTTCATCTTAGTCTAAGAGGAAAACCATAGAGATTCATTCTGGGGGAAAAAGAATGGAACCTCGCTTGTGTTAGTACTACTAATGAAAACAAATTTGTGTCAAGATGCCAAATACCCTGTAATTCAACTAAATAGCTGGTTTTCCCATATGTTTTGCAGATGGTGAGCTTATTGTATTGACCTGATTTTGTAGTGACTTGTTTAACCTAAGGTAAACTAGAGCTCGTGTGAAAGCACATGTTCCTGTCAGACATCTTGTAGATGCCAAGCACCATAGCTCTATTTAGTTTGAGCTATGGATTATACTATCATCCTCAGAACATTACAAGCAAAGCCACTGAGGTTGGGTAGCCATTATTCTTTTGTTTGATCATTAAGTCTGTTCTCCCAAGTCTATTAGTGCAGATGATAGCTACACATCAGCTAGACCATACAAGCTGCAAGACACATTTTAAGTAGATTCTTGTTCTCTTGCACACCCTCTAGACATGGAGCTAGCTTTTTATGCTGTCTTGACAAAATATAATAATGGAATTTTCTGCAACCATCAAGAGAAGTGTCCTTGCAGAAAAAGAACAACATTGTATTTCCATGGTGGAATCAGAAGTTTTCATTCTGTAGACATTTTTGGAAAATTCCATTCTTCTGTTTACAAGCACAGTATCTGGGATTTCTTGGGAGATGAAAATTCAGAAATTGGATAAAACAGAAGGGAGTGGGGAAGAAATCTGAATGTTTATGTGTTTTTGTGTTATATTTATACATGTTCTGTGTCTGTGTTACCTTCCTGAATTTTGCTTCATCAGGTCGTTCACAGTATGTCACTATTTTGCTCTCATACTTTATTATGTTGAAGGTTTTCCTCGTGGGAAGATTTTGAGGAGGAGCATGGCAAAGGGAGAGAGTATGGTTATGCAAGTCTTCACAAAGAACTTGAACCGTTTCTGCTGAGAAGAGTTAAAAAAGATGTAGAAAAGTCTTTACCTGCTAAAGTTGAGCAAATTCTGAGGATGGAAATGAGTGCATTGCAGAAGCAATACTACAAGTATGTACCAACTCTTTGTGTATTCTGCTGTTTCAGTCATATGTCTACGTACAATTTACTGAATGACAGTGGTTTGTATACTGTATAGAAGTTGAGGCTTCTATAGTGTTTTGCAGCAATAAAATTCTGTGAAGTAAGGACTCAGGAATTAACAGTGGTCTAATGTCTATTCATGTAGTTTCTTTTGTTTGGCATATTTATATATTCTTTTGGGACATGCTTTTATTCTTTAGCTTATTCATATTATGAGAGCTTATATCTGTCTTGCTTCCGCATATGGTTAGAAGTTACGAATATTGTGCATCTTATTTCATAGGTGGATTCTAACCAGGAATTATAAAGCCCTGAGTAAAGGTTCAAAAGGCAGTACCTCGGGCTTTTTGAACATTATGATGGAACTCAAGAAGTGCTGTAACCATTGCTACCTCATTAAACCACCAGATGATAATGAATTCTATAATAAACAGGAGGCCTTACAGGTAATGTCACTTTTTATTAAAGAAAAAAGAAAAGAGAAGTTCTACATCTGTGGTTTTCATGGAATTTTATAGTGCTTTGGCAGTTCATTAGTTGTTATTGAGGTGCATTAAGGAAAAACAGGTTTTCCACAAAATGTGCGTCTTGGGTTTTTACAGTGAGGTATTTTTTGATTCTTAACTGGAACTGAGTAATTGACAGAGAATTGACTGAATAAAAATGCCCAGTTTTAATTACATATTATTGTATGGATGTTTTAAACTGTGAAATGCTTCAGAAATGTCAGAATTTGCCTTTTGTTTTTCTGCCCACAGTAATAAAAAGAAAAACAAACCTCAGATGAATGTCCAACATACCCCAGTGTGTATTGGGGTTGAGATAAATTTATTTTGCAATATATGTTTCTTGCTTTTTGTAGCATTTAATACGTAGCAGCGGGAAACTAATCCTTCTTGACAAGTTACTGATTCGTCTGCGAGAACGTGGCAACAGAGTCCTGATTTTCTCACAGATGGTGAGAATGCTGGACATCCTGGCAGAATATCTGAAATATCGTCAATTCCCGTTTCAAGTAAGAAACTTACTGGTAATAGCAGCTAAGAAGCTTTGATCTTGAATATTAAAAAAATCTTTTCTTTATTGTGACGTTGTCAGAGCACTGGAACAGGTTGTCCAGAGGTTATGGAATTTTGTCTCTTGTGGAGGTCCAAAAGCCACCTGGACATGACCTTGGGCAGCATGCTTTAGCTGTCCCTGAGTAGGGGATTTTGTTTGTGATTATGTGACCTTATGTGACCTTTACACCTTTGATTAAAAAAAAGTGGGAGAAAATGGGTTCTTTTTCTAGAAGGGGACTGGCTCTATGGTGAATGTTATTTCAAAGTAAAACAGGTGAACTAAAAATTATGTGAGCTGCTTATTTACTTTTTTTTCCCTTCACATAACAGTTTTGGCATCTGACAATTCAAGTTGCTCTGATTTTGAATACAGTATAAAAATTATTTTTTAACTGTAGTTCTCAATCTCTTTAGAGACTTGATGGATCAATAAAAGGGGAATTGAGGAAACAAGCACTCGATCATTTCAATGCGGAAGGATCTGAGGTATAGTATTTTTTTTCCTGAGGAGTCTGTTTTATTTTTTCCCAAGAAGTACAAGGTACTGCACAAAACAGAAGGGCTGAAAAAAGTGAGGAATATATCAATAAGGTTGGAAATTCATTGCTACTGCCTAAAGTATAAGGTTTATATAACCTTTTCTTTAAGAAGGGGTTTAAGTAGAAAACACATATCTTAGGAAAATGGTAGCTGATTGCTCTGTAAATGTTGCAGAATTTTAACCCCAGCTTTGTTCCTGTATAGAATTTAATAATGTTTACAAGAGTGCTGAACTTCAGCAGTTAGCATCTAAAAGTCCTTTGGCGATGGGCAGAATTAAATTCGTGTATCCTTGCACAAACAATCATGTTTTACTTGTTTCAAATACGATTTCTGTTATCTTCATTTGTTGCCACCTGTTTACATGCCATGGAAGAAATAGTAAAGTACCAATTTCTAGCAATTCTTTGTGAGCAACCTGTGAGTATGTAGGCACCTGTTACTATTCTTTAGATTCTGAACTGGAATATTCGTACCTTATTTAGCACTCCTATTTTGCAAGTCATTCCATGCCTTTGATCAGTTTAAATCTTTTGTCCTACCCTGGCAGATTTGGGGGAGGGGAGGTTGGTTGGTCATTGGTTTTGGGGTTTAGTTTGTTTGTTTTTGTAATTGGTATTTGAAGACGGCATTTGTTAGTTGCTGTTGAACTTGTTTCTGCTTTGTGGAGGGAGAAGGACTGAACTCTATATTAATTACAAAAGCTAACTCTTTCAGATTTCTTTCATAGACATGGTTGACATTTTCTGAAATCTTAGCAGTTACACTGTACGTTTTTTGAAATGAAGAGGAATTGAAACCATGCATTTCTAAAATTGAGGCCAATTCTGCATTTGTGCAGCAAGAAAAATAATGCTTTCAATTTTATTTTTTATTTCCTAAAATTTAATAACATTTTGGAGTGGACCTTTTAGAGTTTTTTACTGAACTAAGGGCTACCTGGAAATCTTTTAACGCAATTCTCAGGGCTCTTTCCATATTGTAGTGGTTGCTGTTTCCTGTAACTGTACTGAAAATTTGGTTTATTTGGGTTTTTTAACCTGTTTTACTTTAGCTTGGATTTCATATGATGGTGTTTTGCATGTGTCAATATCCTTCTACAGTCTTCCATAGTTATCTCTGATTCAATAATTTTACATTGTCTATGGGTTTTTTTCACCTTGCAGGGTCAAGTGCTTCCCCTGCTCTGACATGAGTGGTTAGTCTTCCAGGGCTTGGGGGCAGAGAGGGTGGGAGAGGGTTTTTGTAACATTAAAGACCTTGACAATAAGATTTTGGTATTTTTTGGCCAGTCTGGTTTTGTTGGGATGTCTTGCACAGTGATCCTCATGTAGGATCCTGCTTCCTTTAAACTGTTGAGAAGTCAGTAACTTTATGAAAGAAATTGGTAATCAGCATTTGCTTTATACTTAGAGAAGTTTTAAGCCTAGAGCAGTTATGGATTGGGTAGTATATGATTTTGTAGTCTGCACCACGTAGTGCATAAAATCTATTGGTTCCTTTAGGAACCAATTACAAGTATTGTATATAAAGCTATTTCTTACTTCATGATTTCAGGACTTCTGCTTTTTGCTGTCTACCAGAGCTGGAGGATTAGGTATCAACTTGGCATCTGCTGATACTGTGGTTATATTTGATTCTGACTGGAATCCACAGAACGATCTGCAAGCGCAGGCTAGAGCACATAGAATTGGACAGAAGAAACAGGTAAACACACCCCATTTAAGCTCCAGACCTGAAGGACAGTTCTGTACAGCAACTGTCCACCCTCTGTGTGCACCGTTCAGTTCTCATGTATTTTTGAGAATAACTAATACTTTCTGCACATGTCCAGAAATGTTAGTAATGCTCATTTCTTTTTTCCTAAGTTTCCATACAGGAAGAAATAATATGGCAGCTGTGGTATTTGGGTGGGAGAGGGAGAAGAGTTGGGGGCTTGTTTGTCTTACATTCATTGGTATGATGTCATTCTACAAAATAACTGCTACATCAGGCACATCCCTCTTGCTTAAATATTCTAGTTCTGTACAGGATTGTTTCCTTCTTACAGAAGACATACAGTCACAAATAGAAATATGACATTATTGCCTGTGGCAATGCTTGTGCCAAGTCACTGAAGTTTATAAAGAAAGGTCTAAGACTATTTATTTGGGTTTTTAAAAACGTTTCTGTAAAGACTGTTGTAATATGATTAAACGAGTATTTCATATTTAAAACCCATGAATAAATCCAGAAGTTATGTAATGAAGACTGAGCTTTCTGCTTTTAAAATTTTTTATTTCTTAAATACACATAGGTTAATATTTATCGACTAGTCACAAAAGGATCAGTAGAAGAGGATATTCTTGAACGAGCCAAGAAAAAGATGGTGTTAGATCATTTAGTAATTCAGAGAATGGACACTACAGGGAAAACCGTGTTACATACAGGCTCTACTCCTTCAAGGTACATTAATGGTTGTTTCTATACCAACTTACCCTTAAGAATATTTCACTTGTAAATGAAAGGCAAAAAACAAGAGGCAAAATCTTTGTAGATTTTTATTTGCATATTAAATATGTATCTCAAATATATGAAAAGTTTATATTTAACAGTGAAAAGAAAGCTTAATTGACTCATGATTATAAGAGAACTTTTCCAAGTTAGTAAGTTAAGATGTTTTTTCTGAAACATCATTTATTTCAGCTCAACACCTTTTAATAAGGAGGAGTTGTCGGCAATTTTAAAGTTTGGTGCTGAGGAACTTTTTAAAGAACCTGAAGGGGAGGAACAGGAACCTCAAGTAAGTAGCAATTAGTAGTAGTCCTTCTGGACCAGCTAGATAAAACAGCCGAAAATATGTATGAATTATTTCATTGTAAAGAATTTTTACTTTTTTTAAATCCTCAGGAAATGGATATAGATGAAATCTTGAAGAGGGCTGAAACTCGGGAAAATGAGCCAGGTCCATTAACTGTAGGAGATGAGTTGCTTTCGCAGTTCAAGGTATGGCTCTGTTCCCTCCTTCCTGCTGTATTTATACTTTCCTTTGTAAACAGTACTATTTCTCTTCTATGTATCTGTCTCTTCATTCTTCGGAAATAGAGGCCTCAGTAAGTCAACTCTGTATCACTTTCTAGTAAAATCTTTTTCACTTATACATGATACCTACCATCAGTATAAGCAGTTAAAAATACTTTATGTTTTTGATAAATAAAATAAGATGTATTTATGGATGTGTTAATGATTAGAATTCTAATTTTGTGTTTTGTGTACTGCCTTTGTTATTAAGGAGTATAGTATCATTAAATGTAATATATTCTTTGTGTTTCTTAGTTGATCATTTCTCCAAGTTGATTTTAGCCCTAAAGTAAACTTGGAATGCCAGGTATTTTTAAATGTTATCAGTCAAACATATTACGTATGCAAAAAAAAAAAAGCAGAGCATATGTTTGTTTAGTTAAGGAGATTCTCCTGCTAATCACTCATTTGCAACATATTTTGATATCTAGATGATATTAATGTTTGGTTAGTTTTATATTATTATAGTTTCACATTAAATCAGACATTCAAATGTTGTTAGCCCTATTTTGAAGGCAGTTAAGTAACCATCGTACAGGTGTGAGGGACATGATTCTCCTTGTATCTCATCTTAGCCCATGCTGAAAGGAGTCTGTCTTTCCTAAATAAATAAAAATACTTTCTTTAGAGACTGTTTCATGAAACATTTTATATTTATAAATTTTGTATATATCTTATAAAACAATAGTATATATATAAATAGATAAATATGTAAATACATTATATGTATAAATGCATAAAATATGGCATCTGTAACTTCATTTTCCTAAAGTAGTAGTTGATCCATATTTTTCAAATTGTGTCATGTATTGATTTGATGAAAATGTGTACATTTTCATATACAAGGTGGCCAACTTTTCCAATATGGATGAAGATGTTATTGAGTTGGAACCAGAAAGAAATTCAAGAAATTGGGAAGAAATCATCCCAGAAGTCCAGAGGCGAAGAATAGAAGAGGAGGAAAGACAAAAAGAGCTTGAAGAAATATACATGCTTCCAAGGATGAGAAACTGTGCAAAACAGGTGTCTCTTGGTTCTGACTGAATTGTAGTTCTGTGTTGCTTTTGATGTAGTTATG